>NQII01004397.1:180052-208271 GCA_002778355.1 Clitarchus hookeri
AGGGTGATGAGTCGGGGGGGGGGGCTGTGGGACCAGGGAGGTCAGCTGCTAATCATTCGCCACGCACGGCGACGGAGAGCAGAGAATATATATTCGCCTGAGGGGAGGGGAGGGTCGAAATGGGTCACCTCCCACAGAGCCTAGTCTGCGCATGCGTAACGTGTGCTCGCGGCAGATGCAAGCTACAGCGCGTAACAATATTTTTATTCTTTTTTTTTATTAATTAGTTTTCACTTTAAAAAAACCAAATAATTATTTGTAAAAATCAAACTTTAGTGGTGACATGACTTTAGCATACGACATTAAGCTCTTATAAGTTTTATTTGTTTGCTTAAACGAAAATACAATATAAATATGGGAAACAAAGGTGATAATAAGTATTGTATTACAATAGGGTGTTTTAGACAGAATGTGATGCACTTATATACACAGCAGTACTATTTTAAATAAACAATTAATAGGTAATAAATATATCAGTGTGTTTATAGGTGATAAATAAACTGTTTCTGCATATATATATATGTATAGCTCTGATATCAATACATTTATGTGAAACGAAATTAATTGCTACTTGTGATATAGAAAAGTTATAATCTTCCCCTTGTCTTCAGCTTTAGCTTTCAAGGAATAGCTACTGGCAATAGGATACAGCTCTCACAAATAACTGGGTGAATATTGACCATCTCTTCACGTATACGGTAGGCTCAGTTTTTAATTTAGAGGGGCCAGTTTAAAAAGCTCCCGGCAGTAATATTCGCTATTGTAGCACCGTGCCAGATAAGTGCTATTCACAGCTACAGCCACGAGTGATGGCAGTCTTTCCAGCATGCAATCCTCTTAAAACTAACTAAATAAAAATAACTCTTTTGTGAGGCTGATAAAATCCTGAAAGTGGATAGCGTATAAGCATGGAATCGATAGTGTATTTCCTGATTATTTATAATCTATTCCGTTTCGTAACTTCAAATTGCCATAACCTTAAAGTGAACTGAAAATTGGATGCATAGTTACGTGCATAGACATGTTTTTAGCGGGAATATTAGGAGTAGAAACTTACACACATATAAGCAAATTTGTTTGAAAACTAACACCAACTAAATATTAATATACTATTAAAAGAAAAACTTGAACAAAGTTTCAAAATAACTTTCTCTAAATTGGTTTGTAACTTCAAGACGTAAAAAATACAGCAGATATACATTTAAAAATTTGAGTACAGTTTTGAACAACATACATACATTTTTGTCGTACTTAAAAACATCGAATACTATTTGCCAACAAAGATGGTATTAGTATGTTTGCGAATCAGTTAGCACATGTTAAATGTACATGTCCTGTTAGCAAATATTGTAGAGTAAGATAAAATGATAATTTGCATCATATGGTCACAAAAAAATATTATTCTTCTAGAATTTGTTTTAAACTAATGTTTAAAAACAAAAAAATGTATATAATTTTTTTTTTTGAAAAATACATATTTTATTGAAAACAGTAATTTTTGAAATATTCCCGTTACTTTGCAGAAGAAGTAATTAATTACGTTCGTAATTTTGTTTTCTATTTTAGTTTATTGTATTATTTTACAACTTTGGAAATAATTATAATCTAATTTTACACGCAATAAACTTTAAATTTATGAAACCTACTGTCGATTATGACATTTCGTGACGCAGAAATTGATTCTGTGCATTCCTGTAGCATGATTTTATAACACTAGGTAAACTTCTCATTTTTTGGGCACGTTTCTGCTATTCTTATAATTTTAAGAATGGTAATAATGAAATCCATACCAGTATTTTACAGCAATCATATGTTTATACAAACGTATGTTTCCTGTATCACAAAATATTTAAAGGTGTCAAAATTGCGTTAAAACGAATGTTGCCAAAAAAAATTCGAATAATAGGGTGCATTTGCTCTGATGTTTCGTCCTTTCTGTAAAATCTCCATGAGATATTTTATATTCACTTCTCACTTTAGCGCTGCAACAACGCTGCTTTTGTTTATATGACTGTCTCTCACGAAGATGTTACTGTCGTCATCTTCAAGGTTTCTTAGCCGACCATAAGTAAAGCTCAGATGTTTACCTTTGAATGGACCAAGATCCCGCCACATCAGCATAGGCCCCTTCCATTTCCGTGGGAAAATCTGGCATGCATGATAGTACCTATGTCCGTACCGGGTGATTTCAAGTGTCTTAGTTAAAGGATTCTCCCGGCTAGGCCGTTGAATGGCGAGCAGAGTGTCTGGAAATACATTAATATTCAAAAACTATTTACCGTGCGTAAAATATATGCACCTAGGTATAGACTTAAAAAAACATTCAACGTCCGACAAGTTTCAGTTTTTTCAATTCTTTCTAATGTTCATTTTTGAGAAAGTTAAAAATGGCTCCAAAGGGCGTTTTCACAATTATTACTCTATGCAAAATACCCTACTTTTGATATTTAAAGTTAACGATAAACGTGCGGCATGTCTTTCTCTGTATTATTGGGCCTTAAAATGATATGGTCACAGCTGGGAATCTTACGAGTTGAGTTGCCGATCTAAAGGCTGTGCGCCAGTTCAGTGTCTTGCGCATAAAGGCGATGGAGAATGTGATGAACGTTCCTGAGTCGCCCTTAGCAATTCCGCGATTTCAGGATTCGGACACTCAAAATACGCCCAGCAAAGCGAAACTCTTAACCGCGAAATAGCTAAATAAGTAGCTAATCGTCATTCTAAGTAATTCCTTTGCAAGTTCTGTGTGAGGTGATTTGAGAACAAAAATCTGTTCGCTACTACGGCGATAAGTTTTACCGAAATACTATCGCAAAGACGAAGTGCACGCAGTTATATAAAAGAGTTCAGGTAAATTTACGCTTTCTAACTCTATAACATCCTGGAAAAATATAATTGTTAGGTTAAATCATCGTGTAATATAATATCTTGAAGATAAATTGTTTCCAAGGGCTTGATTAGCTAAAACCAGTCGGTTTAGAAAACAAGTTTACGAAACGCTCTACAGGTATAAACGACTGGATGTTCTCGAGGAACATTGCAGTGAACTTACAAATATTCCTGCCGATAATTTCAAACACAGAACAACTTTTTAGACTCAACAAGAAATTATTCGTCCTGTAGAAAACATATATGGAGACATGAACTTAATGCAGTATACTTGCTACAAACCCATAAAAAGTCTAAAACAACTCACACCTCTCGAACCAAGCAAATAATCGGGTCGTATTAAGTCTTCACGCTGTATTAAATAATTAGCCAGTCATTCGCCGTGAGGGGCTTTGAGAGAATTCTTCATATTTTACAACAAAAAAAACCCGAGCCATCTAGCACCGAGTAATTAAAATCTCAGATTTAATGTTACATGAAGAGCGAGGAAAATATTTAGAAAAATTTTAAATATAATACGCAATCGAGTGTAAATAGAAATACTCTTAACAAGACGTGCCATATAGGTGCCCATACTCCTGGCACACGAAAATTAATTAAATTCCTAGCGCGAATGAAATACACTAGGTACAACGCGGAATGAATTTTTATTCCCCAAACTACTAAACACAACCAGTTTGTAGTACGTGTGTATGCTGGTTTCATATTCGAAGAAAGAACGAAAACTCTCATTTTTGGCAAGAGTCAGTGGCGTGGAGTGAAGAGATTTGGGCTGCTCTTAACAGCGACGTCTTCAGAGCCCATTAGGGTGAAGTGAGGTGGATGTCGAGTGGCGCCGGAATGCAAAAGCGGGGGAAACGGGATATTCCCGAGAAAACCCGCCGACCAGTGGCATCGCCCAGCACGATTCCTACATGCTAAATTCCAGGGCGACACCGACGGGAACCAAACCCGATTCGCCTAGGTGAAAGGCGAGTAGTCTAACCACTACATCACCGCGACCCCTTGGTTGGGCTGGAGAACGAAGAGAAAACGCCGACAGTCATGCACATTTTATAGGTTTTCCCAATTTTTTTGTTTAATCTTGCGATGAAAACAAGTGTGAATATGTTAAGTGAATATTTCATTTTGCCGCTAGAGAAGCTTGAAGTTGAGCACAAAAAGTGCAGAAACCTTGATAGTGTTCTCCCCCCAATGAGGTGATAAGAATATATTCACCATTTTGTTATTTGTAACAATACTCAGGACTGAAGTATTAGTAAATTTCCCTTATTGCCACATGTGTAGCTCGAGAGAGACATATATATATATATATATATATATAGAGAGAGAGAGAGAGAGAGAGAGAGAGAGAGAAAGAGAGAGAGAGAGAAATTATAGGCGGCTTAAGAGAAAAGTGCCTCGAGGCTAGAAATTCTTATCAAGCCTAAGAGTGCTCCTAACCTTTAATCCGGGTATTGATAAGGCACACGTTTAAACTTTCCGTCTCCTTGTCATATGATGCAGAAATCACCGCTAAACATAACTACGAAAAAATTATTCTAATATTAATTTGTTTGTTTTGAACCTAAAGGTACGGTTAGTGATCGGATAAAAATTTTTTTGCTGAAATAAATTTAAGGAATATTTACTTAAGTGATATTAGTTTAACAGAATATAGATTTATAATTATTTTCCTACTATATACATTTCTGAATGGTTTATATAAAAATATTTTAAAGGTTCTTTATATTATTAGTTACGCATAAAGTCAATATTTTCATCAATATTTATTATTATAGAGTAACATGCCAGGCTAGTAAAATACTGGAAATATCATAGGCTTTAGTGATTTCATGTTGTTATCTTTGTTTTTTTGTAGCTTAATATTTATTTATAATATATACAAATATTTCTACAATTTAAATACTTTGGTTTTAAATTTATTGATGTTTTCTTAATAATAACAATTTTCTTATTTTATTTATTGAGTTTAGAAAATTAACATTGAAATTTATTCCCTTACTAAAGTAATTAAATAAAGGGTTTCTGATAATTTTATCTACGCTTGGTTAAATGAGGCTCTCTAAGGTCAGCTTGTTAGCTTAATACGTTCTGACCAAAACGATTTTATTTATGTTTGCAAGAAAGTTAACATTTTAAAAATATTTAAATTTATGATTTTTCCCGTGTTCTTATAAATTCGTGTAATAGTGCGCGTTTTAATTATGTTCCCACTTGGACTTAACTTTTCTTTTTCAGTTCTGTATGTTAGATCATCGTTGAAAAGAAAAATTTGAAACGTGGATGATTTCAACCGTTTTTATTGTTAGCTTCTCGACTTGCTACAACACGTTGTGGGACCTTTTCTGATCAGCATTGTGTGACGTCAGCCATGTAGCTCGCTTCCTTCCCTATGATGCGCGCGCAGGGCTTCATGGAAGCGAAATGAATATTCTTGTACTAAGTAGAATTAAAATTTTAACAATGGCTTTGATAGTCTTCAAAAAAAAAGGGTGGGTTCACCTCTTATTAAAATTTTACCCTGGAATTAGGCCGCTATTAAATATTCAATATTTCATTTCGGATTTCCCCCTCCCCCTTCCCGCAAGCGCTTCTCTCTCTTATTCAAGTCATGGTTTTTCATTTTCCTTCCCCCACCCCACCTGCTTGTGAATGCTAGGGAAAGGATTTTGTTCGTTGAGACAGGAGAAAGAGGAGCGGGACAAACAGGAATATTGAGTTTCGGTATACCTCGCCTTCCGCTACGCCTGCCGGAAGTAGAGCAAATTTCGGCAAGTCGGTCATAAACTTTCCTGTGTGTAACAGCCCAACGTTGAAAGCCCTATCACCACGGCCCGCTGCCTCGCGGTGATCCGTCTGCTATTAGTACCAGGTATTAGTTTCACAGACCTCATTTTAAGGAAAACAATGTAAGATTAAGCTGTCGATGAGTTCGCTTCGCAAAAATATGTTTTCAGTAATGCAACTGTGTGTACGAGAAGTTGATCAAATAAACCTTGCTTTTACTGCAAACCGTGGTTTTTGTTTCCCTTTCAGAAATGTATTTATTTTGTAAGATGATACATACTATTCTCACAAGATCTTTTCAAAACTGCTTACTAAATTATCTGTTTTATATTACTGCTACAGCGAAGTTTCGTTAAATCTTAGAGGGTTCATTTTACCATAATTTTTGTGAACCATTAAATTAAGTAATTATAACTTTGTTTTAAAAATAATTTACATCACAAATAATACGTAAAAGAATTTCGTTACCATTAAACAAAAAAATTGCGTACACAATTAAATTCAATAAAATTTATATATAAAGATATTTCCAAAGTATAGTACACTTCTTACTTTTTAGTTTCGTTTTCTAATTACTGCATGTGTTATTTTCGATCAAATATCTTTCAAAATGAAATCTGCAAGAATATTTTTATTGTAAAAGCAATTTTCTGCTATACTAAATTAAGTTAAAAGCTCATAATCACGAAATGATTCAAACAATTCTAAGAAAAGTAAGTACACTGGAGAGCCAAAAAAACTGGTAAAGGCGTGCGTATGAAAACAACACAGGTATGGAACCAATCAGAGTAACGCGAAGTGGTCGGCAGTGCCTATATAAGAGCACAGGCGTCTGGCAAAGTTGCTATATCGGTTACTGCTGCTACCATGGCAGGTTGTCAAGATTTCAGTTAGTTTGAACGTGGTGTTATAGTCGGCGCACGAAAGATGGGACATTGTATCTCCGAGGTTGCGATAACATTTGGATTTTCGCATACAACCATTTCACGAGTGTACCATGAATATCGGGAATCCGGTAAAACATCAAATCTTCAACATCACTATGGCCGAAAAAAGATCGTGAACGAACGGGACAAACGACGACTGACGAGAATCATTAAACGTGACAGACGTGTAACCCTTTCTCAAATTGGAGCAGATTTCAATGCTGGGGCATCAACAAGTGCTAGCGTGCGAACTATTCAAGGGACCATTATTTATACGTGCTTTCGGAATCGAAGAGCCACTCGTGTACCGTTGTTGACTGCACGACACAAAGCTTTACGCCTCGCCTGTGTACGCCAACACCGCCATTTGACTGTTGATGACTGGAAACACGTTGCCTGGTCTGACGAGTCTCGTTTCCAATTGTATTGGGCGGATGGACGTGTACGGGTTAGGAGACATCCTCATGAATCCATGGACCCTAAATGTCAGCAGGGGACTGTTCAAGCTGGTGGAGCCTCTGTCATGGTATGGGGCGTGTGCAATTGGCGTGAAATGGGACCCCTGATACGTCTAGATACGACTCTCACAGGTGACAGATACGTAAGCATTCTATCCGATTACCTCCACCCATTTATGTCCATTTTGCATTCCGACGGAAGTGGATAATTCCAGCAGGACAATACGACACCCCACACGTTGAGAGTTGCTACCGAGTGGCTCCAGGAACACTCTTCTGACTTTATACACTTCCATTGGCCACCTAAATCACCAGACATGAACATTATTGAGCATATCTGGGATGCCTAGCAACGTGCTGTTCAGAAGAGATCTCCACCGCTTTGCATTCCTATGGATTTGTGGACTGCCTTTAGGATTCATGGTGTGAATTGCCTCCTGCATTCCTTCAGACATTATTCGAGTCCATGCCATGTCGTTTTGCGGCACTTCTGCGTGCTCGCGGGTCCCTACATGATATTAGGAAGGTGTACCACTGTTTTTGGCTCTTCGGTGTACATGACCTAAAGAGTGTTAGAAAAGTTTAAATGAATTATAAGTTTCATAAGTAATACAAAAATCTTATATATAAAAAGTCACTTTTTCTTAACATAATAACCAAAGTAATAAAATGCAGTGAAATAAGGAAGTGCGCCATCCCTAGGTTCAAAATAGCATTGGAAAGGATTATCGATAGAAGGGAATGAGTGATAGGAACTGGAGATATGGATTTCATGTTATTCGTTCTTAATTTCATTTGTGGTGAGAAAAGAAAAATGAGGTACAAGAGCAGTTGATTGTCTGGAGAAAATGAGAGATGAAGTATTGGATTAGGTTTAGCAACAAAATGAGTGAGGTGTTGCTTATACGACAAAACAATAAGGAGGAAATGGTTAGGAAGTGACAGCAAAAGATGCATTAAACAGGTATGTGAGAGATGCAGAGTGATTAAACTTACTGATTTAATAGAAGCAGGTGTTGTGCAAGTTGTATTTTGCCCTTGTACCCACATACGTAAGACACTTACACTAATTATGTGAGATGCTGGAAAAATCACAGTCGTTTGTGTGAACTTTTTGAGAAATAAATTGGCGGTTACGGGAGGAGACAGTTATGGGATGATGAGGTACAATCATATGCAGAAATGTGGGTGTTGAGTTAGATGATCCAGAAAATGTATAATGAGATGGCATTGATGGCTATGTGGAGTGATTAGGAAGACAAATTATGTCCAAGATAATTACACAGATCTAAAGTACATAGGCAAGAGGCTCCAAAAAAAGACCAAAGTGGGAAGAAAAGATCAAATTTAAGAGCGCAAAAGGGAGAGCAATACTGGAGCACAGTAAAGACATAGAAATGGTAGAGAGGCAGAAAGAGATGGTAGTATTTTACTACGCTGACCAGGTCATAGGCCTGAAGCAGAAAATTATTATGATGCGAAGGGTACATTCCAAGAGATTTAAGGCCTGCGTTTATTACGACGGTGCATTTAATACTTGTCTAACTCACCCATCAAAATATAACAATCATGACACACGAATATTCACATTTGTTGTATTGTTGCCGTCGTACAAAATAAAAAGGTGGAGCATTGTTTAGTTCCTTTGACTTCGCGAATTTCCCCCGTCTTCAAGACTTAATAATAACCTTCTTGTCTTATCGATAGCAGAATGATGACACGCTTAACACTAGGAACACTAATGCGCCATGCTACTGTGCAATAGCATGCACAACACGCTACAGGATGTTCGCTGGTTGTACAGTGATTTTGAAAGCTCTGCGGCATGTCTACTTTCAAGCTCATTTTGTATGTCTGCGCCACATGCAACACCCACACTGCCATGTATTGTCTCACTACAACCACTTTTAGATGAAGTTTCTAAGAATTTTAGAAACGTTAATGTGTTTCTGACATTTTTATTACTATGCATACGTGGATATAACAAACATACATCGCACTCAACAAATTTAGTGTCCGCAAATTTTAAGATCACGCTTTCAAAACATAAGACTCCGCTGCCAACTTTACTGGGAACCTGCTAGTAACTGTGATAATTTGATCACTAGCATGGAATTTCTACGAAGGTTGATTTCGAAAGTACTCGTTTAATAATCGGTCAGCCAGTGTGCACCACCTGTTAGCTCATTAAGGAGAAATTAACTGCGTAGTCACATAATGCAGCACTTCATTCACTCTCGTCATGAAGCCAGCCAGCTCTGGGTGACGGGTAGAGAGCTTAATATTCACCGTTGTACCTACACATAAATCATTTGTTCGAGCGCACACAATGAACAACAAAAGACTACCTGCAGGAACCGTTTCCCGTCGATTTCATTGCGCCCCTCTTCCTCTTCAGCCTGCGTTTAACAAACACACTGCGGCGCCCATCGAATGTTGTTATTGGGATAATGCGCCCGTGTTCGCCTGTTGTGACTTTCAAATCGGCGATTTATGGCAGCGACAGGCATTTCGATTCGCCCGCACAAAAGCTTTGGAACGCTTTATGAGTGTTTGTAGATATGAGTTATTGTCATTCAGTGATTTGCGCAACCCTACAAACGACAGACTTTATGATGACCACAATTTTAGAATGTTTCATTTCATTATTCCTGTCAATCATCCAGATTCACAGTTGTTGCACTTGTGAATTCAGTTTTTTGTCCTTTTGCTCTTTAAATCCTTTTTCAGGAATAAAAAAAAATGTATAACATGCTGCAAAAAAAAACATTTTAATTGTGTCTTGAGTTATTATACATTTTATCAATTTTATTAATAATATCGCGTTAAATGTCAGTAGACATTTTCTGCTGGTTCATGTTAAAATTCCCTGTGAAAAAAAATTTGAATGATGACATTTACTTGGACAGTTCAGAAGACAAAATTCATATAGCTAATTTTGTGAGAAAAAAAAAAGCATTTATTTCCCCATTTACTGGTAATTTTACAAACGTATCTGCAGCCTATATTTATACCAAGAGAAATGTAGCCTGGTAAAGTAGTAAAACAGAAACATCTTATTAGAAAAATTTAATATATTTGTAACGTTCCCATTTTATGCCGGCTTGCATGTAAATATAGATAATCGAAATCTATAATTAATATTAACACATATATGAACCTGAAACATTGTAGTTGGAAACGCTATAGCGAGATCGGCTACCGGTTTGGCCTGGTTTATAACTTCGAAAGGGAAATAAAGGATTCTAGTTTATATTAGAAAAGAACTTTGAGAGTATTAATTGCAATTTTCTTAAGTTTGTATGCAAAATTATAACGCATGTATTGTGAGATAAAGGATTTAAAGGTGATAAGATAAATTTAATGACTTGGTTGATGAGTTACGCTGAAGTTATCTGCGATACCGTAGAACTGTAGCTTTTAATATTTCCTCTTCAATGTAATTCCAATTAACTTTTTTTCAGTCAATAAAGGTAAATAGAAGCACGCTGGCTACATAATGAAAATCCTAACGTACTAAGAATCAATTTTAAAGAACTATCATATGAATATGAAGAGCCCACCAATGGTTTGCAAAAATTAACACAATAATTAGCCAACTTGAAGACTTCCGATGTACAAACTTCTGTGTTGGTGACTGTAAATTTTTAACGATGCGGGATGTTGGTAGTCTTGGAGAGGTAATTACAAGGGCGGGAAATTCGCTGTCATTGTTTTGCCGGCCACGCTGCACGCGCGCATTAATTCCGCAAGAAGTACGGGCCCGTCTGCAAGAAGGTGGGGTGGGCGACGAAGCGGAAGGGGAGTGAACTCGAAAGATAAACGTAATAAATGTCATTTCGCCTGAGGTACTGCGTCGTTGTCTAGGGCACGCCGAAGGGCAAAAGCGGCCGGGGGAAGGGGGCAGGCGTGCAGGGGGGAAGATATGTGGATAGACCAGGGAGCTCCGGGACCCTTCGCGCTTCCCACGCCTCGGAGAAAACTGGAAACGTTCCAACGAGGACCGGCGCCAAGATAAACACGACAACGGCGGAGGTTGACCATGCACAAACTGGACCATTTCTCGGTTTTAGTTCCGCCCTTCCAGACATGTCCACGTCTGCGTGCTTCCTGAAGAAGTGGGCTCAAAAAAAAATAAAGAGAAATATTTAGTTTCTTATCTTTACAGTTTTAGAACGACATATCTGTATGCTAGAGCGGAAAGCCTACCCTTTGTTCGCTGACATTTCATAGTAAGTTTCAGATTTGTTCTTACTGTATTGGTGATGGAGAAGCATGAAAAACCAAAACTGTCGCTCTTGCTCATATCGTATCGGAGAATGTTCGCTCTCCGGTTAATAAGGAATGTTTCCAATCAAAAATAATGTCTGTTACAAAAATAAAAAAATTATATAAAAGAAGTGGATATGCCCAATTGCATTGTTTTTTTTTCCCAGGATATCAATCAAAAACAGCTTAAGAGTTTGTCGATCTAACCATGCAGATTAACAAAAAATAATAATTTTCACTTACATGCCATTGTTATGAGTTTTGANTCAAAAATAATGTCTGTTACAAAAATAAAAAAATTATATAAAAGAAGTGGATATGCCCAATTGCATTGTTTTTTTTCCCCAGGATATCAATCAAAAACAGCTTAAGAGTTTGTCGATCTAACCATGCAGATTAACAAAAAATAATAATTTTCACTTACATGCCATTGTTATGAGTTTTGACTTTGTTGATGGTTAAAAGTTGGTAATATAATTATAGGTGTGAGGAATTAAAAATGTTTAAATCACAGACTGTGCCATTGCAAATTTTTTCCGAAAATTAATTTTTTTTTTTTTTTTTTTTTACCCAACCTCGTGTATTTGGATTTTTTTTTTTTACCTTATTAATTGAGTCAGCATTTGGCTGCTGTTTCGGTAATTGTGTTTCATTCCAATTTTGGACATCCGTGTTATTTCTGATTTTATTTCAGTGAGGTATTCATGTGTTTGGAGGTACTGCGGCCTCTATTTATTTCACTTCCTATCTTGGCTGGATGCCCGCAGGAGCTGCAAAAATCTGAGGTGGCACCGGAAGTGCCTAGCAGCATTTGTATTCTACAGGGTCTTAGGACGCTGTCGCTCAAAAACGCCCGCGTCTATTGCCATTGACGGAAGTGCAACATGTGTGTTCCTAGCTGCAGAACATTTGCGTTATCGTTGCGTGCCGTTTTGGGCGCCCCCAGTGCACTCTATGAGCGACGCATGAACTAAAATTTAGTAACTTTGTACCTGGTATAACACGCCAACGATGTATCCATCCGCCATGGTAACCACTTTTCGCGCACTTTTTGCAACGACTTGAAGCCACCTTCACGTGTTTGGCATGTCCGGCAATGTGCGGGGAATTTTTTTGCAAGAAAATAGCTTCCTTGCTTCTTATTTCCAATTTAGTTTCACATCATGTAGTTGTAGAAAAGTGCCAGATGGCTAGATGTAGTTGGAAATCTACGAGTTTGTTTTTTTTTTTTTTGGTTTCCGACACACTACTGTGCGGCAGTTTCTTCTCAACCCTACAAAATGGCAAGTACAGAACATTAAAGTACAGAACACTCTCTAGCGGTAGTGCTTCCATGAGCACTTTATATAGCCGTGCCCTCAGCCTTTTGTGATGTGCTTCATTTGTGTATTTTTAGTTTTGTAGTATGTTACAAGGACACATTGACGCATTCTGCGTCCCTATATTTTATTCGTCAGAACACACGCTCTGGCGAAGCTCACAGGCGGACGACCGCAATAAGGATTAAGGGTTTTGTGGACGTGCTGGAAGAGTGACGCCAGGATCCTCGCAGTTGCAAAGGCACGCTACCAAAGGTTTCTGCACGTGCAACTGTTCCTGCACATGCAGACGACATCCGGAGACAACAGAAGGCACCAGGGTGCGGACACAGATGCATTTTGCAGCTGCCCAAGGGACACCGAGATCCCACCACCAGCTGCGTCTGTCGCGGGCTTGTACCGCAATAAACAATGAGAGCTTCTAGCGGGGGTGCGCGCAGAACGGGACAATAAACTTCCAGGCCAGAATCAAGGGACGACGCCAGGCCGGCTGTGGACCACATGAACAGCGGCCACGTGTTTTGTAACCCAGGGGGACGACAAGCACCCCGGACCACGTGCAGAGACGGGGGAAGTTGAATATGGTGATGGACCCTACAAAACCACACGAAGGGGGGAACAACAGGGCAGTCAGTTGAGAGACGTCGGATCAGTCAGTCGGGGGACCTGAAGCGAGGCGTCCGGGTCGGAGCCGGACGAAGCCAGTGCGATGAACGAGTCAGTCAATCAGTCAGTCGCGGATCGAGCAGTCAGTCAGTCAGCCGGAGTCAGTCGAGGATCGAGAATGCATCACGACGTCGACCTCAGTCGGAGGCCGTCAAGCGGGACGTGCGGCGGGAAGAATCCGAGAAAAGTCAGTCAGACTTCGTCAAACGCAGAGTACTGCGTGGACCCGAGAATGAGGAACTTCGAGGCCAGGCGTCGGGACGCCCCACCAAGCACCGGAGCAGTTCCAAGCCGCCAGCCGAGGGAAGACAACGCCGCAGTGTCAGATAAGTAGTTCTACACCAGGTGTGAAGAATCCTGCCCCCCCCCCACCGACGCCAATCGCGGCGTCAAACCATACGTAGCCTACATAGAAAAAGGGGAGGGGAGTTTGTCTCGTGAGTTCATGTACCAGTTAACCTGTTCAAGCAACAATAAAACTCGATTATGTGAACTCCCAAATAAAGTGTAATTTATTAGTAAATTGGACCTAGAGAGAACAGTGTCGACGTATTCCTACGCCCTACCACTGAGGGCCTCACGCCGCACAGCAGATTCAATACCTACTTCCTAACTTCAGCATTTGGCAGGTATCAAGTTTTAGTGCCCAACTAAGGGGCACGCTGAAGTCTGTATAGATGGAAGCAAGGACAAGCTAAATTACCCGGGATAAAGGGGACTGTGCCCCGGCCAAGCAGCTAGAACATTTACGACTTCCAGGGGGTCATAAAATAAAATAAAAATAAAAATACAATTATCCCTCGTGGCGCCCAGTTACCGACAGTATAACCGAAAAAGGGAGCGAGGCAATAAACTGGACGAGGAAAGGGCAGGTGCAGGCGTGCGCGGATTTTAGGGGGAAGGCGGAGAAGAAAAGAAACCCACAGTGGGTTACTAGGTCACCAGGCGGTGAACGGTAACGAGCCAGCCAGGCTAAACACAGACGTCAGGGAGGCTATGACAAAACACTCTGTAGCGTCCAGCAATATTACTTTAAGGAGTCCCAATTAACGAGGGAGAAATTAGCGAATGGGAGAGGAAACGCAGAGGAGATGCCAGGCGCGGGCAGAAGGACGTATTAGCGAAGAAAGGAAGGTTTTTATTTCACTGGATGGTGAAAAAGGACGAGGTGTCAGGCAGTCAGGTAATTACCGTGCCGACGAACGACGAGAAAAACGAGGGAGAAATTAGCGAACGGGAGCGGAAACGTGGAGCGGATGCCAGTAGCGGGCAGAAGGACGTATTAGCGAAGAAAGGAAGGTCTATTTCACTGGATGGTGAAAAAGGATGAGGTGTCAGGCAGTCAGGTAATTACCGTGCCGACGAACGACGAGAAAAAACGAGGGAGAAATTAGCGAACGGGAGCGGAAATGTGGAGTGGATGCCAGTAGCGGGCAGGAGGACGTATTAGCGAAGATAGGTATCTTTCACTGGATGGTGAAAAGGACGTGGGTTAAGGCGGACAGGTAAACTACCGCGCCGAAAAACTACAGTAACTGGAGTGCCTGTGAAAGATAAAATAGGAAAAAAGTAAGTAATAATTTCCTGGATGGGGAATAGTGACACTTTTCGAACAAATATACCAGTATTTCCGCCCACCATAAGACCACTCGGAAGAGCGGCAGAGAAAGGGCAGGAAAATAGTTCACTGTATGGTACAGTGACTGCGAGATAGGGGTAAACGCAAGATGCCAAAACAAACCCAGTAATATCGTGCAGTCAGTGCCAGAAGATAAACAAAATTACAGTAACCGGAGCGCCGGGGAAATATTCCCTTGATGGGTAATAGTGACCGTTTCCGAACATGTATACCAGTATTTCCGCCCGCCATAAGACCACCTGGAGGAGCAGCAGAGAAAGGGCAGGGAAATAGTTCACTGTATGGTACAGAGACTGCGAGATAAGGGTAAAAGCAAGCTGCCAAATAAACCCAGTAAGATCGCGCAGTGGGTGCCCGAAGATAAACAAACCCGGNCATACCCGAGAGTGCGCACGGGAGTTTAAAAGGCGACTTCAGCTCCGCGAAACCTAGTGCGCACGGGAATACCCATGTGAAGCGGACGACGAGAAGTGTGACGCAACACGAACGAAGGATGAAGGAGGCAGAAGCTTTGCGCGTACGGGAATGACCGGGTGAAGCGGACAAGCGAAGAGAAACGCGAGAAGAAACGGCCACAGAGAAAATGAAGAAGGAAGAAAGCGGACTACATCGGCAAAGAGTCGAACCCAGACAACTTCAGCGAAGCGAGGCGGTACCATGCAGACCCAACCAATCGGCGGGACGAGACAACAGCCTGCAGACATCAACTGAACAAGACATGGAAGGGGGGACCTTCCCCCCTCCCCTTCGCAGGCGATCTCTTTCCAGCCAGCCGTAAGTAAACAACCGATGGGACTTCTCCAGGCCCTGCCCATTCCAGGGGCCGTGAAGGCGGTCAGCACCAGGTAAAGTGTCAACCACACTACACCCCCCCACCACCCTCTTCATAGAGAAACAAAGGCGAGACCGTTCAGAAGAAGATATTTTGTTTACCGAGTGCAAAGTGACCGATTAGTTTCATTCATTTCAAAACCGCAAGTACGAAGTGTGGAGAGGCCTTTAGCCAACTGATCAAGTCAATGTTGTNATACGAAGTGTGGAGAGCCCTGTAGCCAACTTATCAAGTCAATGTTGTAGTGTAATTATGTGTTCAAACATGCACAGTGAAAACCACGAAAGTCCGCAACAAAAGTGGCAGGACATCTGTCTCATTGTACCCGAGCTAAATTCATCAGTAGCACTGTTTGCCAGTTACTGATTGTTTGCACTTGTGTGTCCCCAGTTAACAGAGGTTCACCGATGTTTGTATTTTGTTTACTTTTTGTTTACCACTGTGTATCAACAGTGATTGTACTTGTTGGTTACCACTGTAAAGCATTGTTTACGAGTGTGTGTACTTCACTGCCAGAGGCAGTGTCGTTTTGTGTATCGTTGCCCCGTCAGACCGCTCGTCAGGCGGCAGGGAGTGTGTTAAAAGATAACCCAACAGATACCAGTAAGAAATGCCAGTAAGAATTACAACCTGTCACTACACAGACAGTGGCAATAACCTTAATACATTTTAATCGCCAAAGTTTGGTTAAGTGGCTAAGAATAAATTTTTATATACCTGTTACTGGAGGTATATAGTATGTAAAGGGTTACGGAAAAAAAAAGCTGCCTACTAAATATAGTGTAGATAATTATATGTGAGTTATTTAATTGCTTAATGGTAATGGCTTATGATGTTTACTGCATTTTATAATACGTTTTTGTTGTATGAGTGGGCCACTTGTGACGAATATATTTCGCGTAACGACGCTGAGGGGAGAATCATGGTTTTAAATCAGGTGTTTTATATTGTGTTAAAGTATTACTTCTGAAAAAAGTCCGTAGGTCAGTAAGCATCGCTTGAAAAACGAGTGAGAATTAGTAATTTTTAATCTACGAGGTTAAAGGCCCGGGAGTGGCTGAAGCTCCGGCCAATGGCTAGGCTCCCACTGCGCACAAGATGGCCGAGCGGGCGTGCGAGACACGTGGTGATTACAGGTAGTGTGTCGGGAAAATTAAATGTTTTATTTCAATGGAGCGAGTTGGGTAGAACGAAAGGTTATGTTATGTAAAAGGTCCGAGATAGATTAAATTATTTTTAAGTGACCCATTTATAGGTTAACCGGTGATTTTAAAGTTCGGAAATAAAAAAATTTGGAAAAATTTCTACAAGTGAAAAAAATCTGTACTGTTTTTTAGAGTCTTTGGCTTAGAGTTATAATAAGAAATTCTTAAAGTTTGCAGTGGTCTTATGTGGTAAAGTAGCAGTGCCGCAGTAATTAAAATATGTTTAAATTCGCGTGATTTTAACTCGTCAGAGTTGGTGTTATGTTTAACAAGGGTTAGGGTGTAAGGTGAAATTCGAGAGTTAAGCCGCCAGCCGAGATAGGAATATGAGTTTTTTTTTACCGCCAGAGTCAGAGCGAGTAAAAGACCGCCAGGAAGTTTGTTTTGAGAGGCCTACCTGCCCTCATAAATAACGTGTGTTCACGTCACGGCCAGGGCCATTCATGGCGTGGTTAACCCCGAGAAAGGCACAATTATGTACCAGTCGTTTACCGCTAGGTTTGAGAGTGGTTATTATTGTTACCGATGTTTCACTTCATCAGTCTCATTATGTAGCAATGGTTATTTAGGGTTTACCGATGTTCGCTTGTCGTTTACCGTTGGCAAGTTACGTGGATAAAAAGGTGTGAATATGTATTAGAAATTCGAGATTTAGAGCCTCAGCCATTGTAAGTTGTTTCTTTCGGGTACGAGTCACGAGTCACAAGGTCGGAGGAGAAAACGATGTGTTTTTTTTTCGTGTTGAAGGGCCGACCAGCCCCATGAATAAAGTGTGTTTATTTAACCGCTAGGGTTAATGTGGCTTATCTTGGCCCACCGTCAGACCGCTGGTGCGGAGGGCAGAGAGGCTCATAAGATAACAGGATAGTTATCCCTAAGTAGTAAGGGGAGCTTGCTCGCATAACCTGTTGGCAACTGTTCGATGAGAAACTGTTCATTAAAAGTGACCCAGCCTGGACGGACTGGGTAGTGCGGCAAAACAGAGTGTGTAAGGAACCAGTGTAATTAATTGTAAGGATGTAAAAGGAGTATGCAATGTGACCAGGTTTTATTTTGTATGTACTTTTTGTCAATTTTCAAAGTGTGAGACAACCCCCCCACCCCCCTGTTCCTGCCAGGGAATAAGGAGCATGTAGAAGCTCGGACCCCCAGGGTTTTTGCGGGCCTGCGATGTTCTTAAATTGTAAGAGGGTGTGCCCCTCACAAACTGGTTTGTGACGCAGAAGCCCTAACTTTCCCTCAGACGCACTGCCAGGGCCACGCGACAGAGTATGGAGGCTGCTTTCGCTGCCTCCCAGCAGCACAAGCGCAGCGCCGCGCGCGCGCACAGAACCGCGATGAGCCCAGAGGACAACCATAAGAGGAAGAAATGCCAGAGCGTGCACCGACGAAGAGAGCGGTGGGGAGTTTGACGCATTCTGCGTCCCTATATTTTATTCGTCAGAACACACGCTCTGGCGAAGCTCGCAGGCGGACGACCGCAATAAGGATTAAGGGTTTTGTGGACGTGCCGGAAGAGTGACGCCAGGAGCCTCGCAGCTGCAAAGGCGCGCTACCAAAGGTTTCTGCACGTGCAACTGTTCCTGCACGTGCAGACGACATCCGGAGACAACGGAAGGCACCAGGGCGCGGACACAGCTGCATTTTGCAGCTGCCCAAGGGACACCGAGATCCCACCACCAGCTGCGTCTGTCCCGGGCTTGTACCGCAATAAACCATGAGAGCTTTTAGCGGACGTGCGTGCAGAACGGGACAATAAACTTCCAGGCCAGAACCAAGGGACGACGCCACGCCGGCTGCGGACCACACGAGCAGCGGCCACGTGTTTTATGACCCGGGGGGACGACAAGCACCCCGGACCACGTGCAGAGACGGGGGAAGTTGAATATGGTGATGGACGCTACAAAACCACGTGAAGGGGGGAGCAACGGGGCAGTCAGTTGAGAGACGTCGAACCAGTCAGTCGGGGGACCTGAAGCGAGGCGTCCGGGTCGGAGCCGGACGAAGCCAGTGCGATGAACGAGTCAGTCAGTCAGTCAGTCGCGGATCGAGCAGTCAGTCAGTCAGTCGGAGTCAGTCGAGGATCGAGAATGCATCACGACGTCGACCTCAGTCGGAGGCCGTCAAACGGGACGTGCGGCGGGAAGAATCCGAGAAAAGTCAGTCAGACTTCGTCAAACGAGAAGGGTGTACCGGGAGCCGAGAGAAAACGAGTTCGCCAAATGCATCAAGACGTGGACCTCAGTCGGAGGCCGTCAAGCGGGACGTGCGGCGGGAAGAATCCGAGAAAAGTCAGTCAGACTTCGTCAAACGAGAAGGGTGTACCGGGAGCCGAGAGAAAACGAGTTCGCCAAATGCATCAAGACGTGGACCTCAGTCGGAGGCCGTCAAGCGGGACGTGCGGCGGGAAGAATCCGAGAAAAGTCAGTCAGACTTCGTCAAACGAGAAGGGTGTACCGGGAGCCGAGAGAAAACGAGTTCGCCAAATGCATCAAGACGTGGACCTCAGTCGGAGGCCGTCAAACGGGACGTGCGGCGGGAAGAATCCGAGAAAAGTCAGTCAGACTTCGTCAAACGAGAAGGGTGTACCGGGAGCCGAGAGAAAACGAGTTCGCCAAATGCATCAAGACGTGGACCTCAGTCGGAGGCCGTCAAACGGGACGTGCGGCGGGAAGAATCCGAGAAAAGTCAGTCAGACTTCGTCAAACGAGAAGGGTGTACCGGGAGCCGAGAGAAAACGAGTTCGCCAAATGCATCAAGACGTGGACCTCAGTCGGAGGCCGTCAAGCGGGACGTGCGGCGGGAAGAATCCGAGAAAAGCCAGTCCGACTTCGTCAAACGAAGAGTGCTGAGTGGACCCGGGAGGAGGGGTTCCGAGAGCAGGCGTCGGGACGCCCCACCGCCAGCCGAGGGAAGACAGCGCAGCAGTGTCAGATAAGTAGTTCTACACCAAGTGTGAAGAATCTTCCCCCCCCCCCCCGACGCCAGTCGCGGCGTCAAACCATACGTAGCCTACATAGAAAAAGGGGAGGGGAGTTTGTCTCGTGAGTTCATGTACCAGTTAACCTGTTCAAGCAACAATAAAACTCGATTATGTGAACTCACAAATAAAGTGTAATTTATTAGTAAATTGGACCTAGAGACAACAGTGTCGACGTATTCCTACGCCCTATCACTGAGGGCTAGCATCAAGTGCTGGCGCCTCACGCCGCAGAGCATATTCAATACCTACTTCCAAACTTCAGCATTTGGCAGGTATCAACCTTAATTAATAGTAATCAACCAGACGCAAGTGTAATTTTTGTTATATTGAGCATGGTTGGTTATAAAATATTAGACTGATATTATACAATGGATTTAAGTAAAGCTATTTTAGGTTATTCAATACAAATTATTTGAAACCCTGCAGTACCACGGATACAAACCACGCTCTTAGTTTATTTTCAACCTGGCTACTGAAATTTGTGNTATTTTCAACCTGACTACTGAAATTTGTGGCCGATAGATAATTTCCGATTCAGATAAGTCAGTACAATTAGGGCACCAAGCAAGTTTCCAGGCCTGGAATTCTGAGATCATACTTTAGTTCGACATGAGCGACAATTTTTTTTCTACATTCTGATAGACCTCTCTAACAGAAACAATCTTTGTGCGCCGGTATCGAAAGCAAGACAGGCCATTAAGGCACATCCCTGCCCTTCAAGACGGCTAAAATTACCTCTGGCTGGCGGGAACTTCGAGGGAAAAGGTTAGATTGGGTACGCTGGTATCGACTGTCAATACGTCGCGTTGGATACACTTCATACTGGCAGCTAATTCGGCGGAAGATTGGAAGCGGGTGACTAATTGCACGCTGCCGTACCTCGTAGCTCCACGTCTGGTCTGAGGCAGTAAGAAGTTCCGAAAGAGTAATTATTTTGCGATTTTCTGCTTGTTTGCTGGCGATAGAAGAAGATTGCGTTTTATAGATCGCGCACTTTTGTACATTACTTACCCGTTCCATTATCACTAATTGCTTTTTGAATGTCGGAACATTTTTTTCTTACAAATAGTTCATGTAAAAAAANTTACCCGTTCCATTATCACTAATTGCTTTTTGAATGTCGGAACATTTTTTTCTTACAAATAGTTCATGTAAAAAAATTTCTAAGTTTTTTTATATATATAATTAAATTGTGCAGTTCCCTATCAAAGCAAAAAAGCCTTTTTTTTTAACCATTAGAATAGTTTCGTACTGTATGTCCCTATCTCTCTTCCCTTTTCCAAAACTCTAACAAAAAGAACAAGAAGTTGCCAGTGTACATAATGACCCTACTTTCTCTATATAGGTGCAAATTATTTCTAATGAAGTTCTTAAAAGCTTAGATGTTTGGTATGCCTTGACGAATCGTCAAACAGCGATATCATTAGAGATGAAACCAGAAACATATGCAACAGTTTTAATACACGTGCCTTACCCGGCACTCGAACGCAGAAAATCTCGTTCCATAAGCTAGAGTGAAATCAACTGCATTACATAAGTAGGATTTGAAGCACAAACTTCTAATGTCACCATTCTAATGTTTTTGGTGGACAGGGTTTATTTATCTAGAATATTAACATGGCTGTCATTTAAAAAATTAATATCTCAGCAACTTAGAACGTGCAAAATTACATAGGCCACCGCAGCGCCTCTCGCGTGAAGCGTTTGGTAGAAATTGGTTGATTAGTTCCCGAGATATGACATAAAAATATGGTTTTCTTATTTTGCACTGTCGTACAAAAGTGCCAAAAAAAAGAGGATTTTATCACATTGAGAGTATTTATACAAAAATTTAAAAACAAAAAAAAATCGCATATTTAAAGTTTGTCGGCGCGGTTGCCTTAAGAATCAGTACAAAAGTAAATTCACGTTGTCGTAGTTACAGCTGTAGGCTTGCATAGCGTGTAATGAACTCCCACGGGTGCAGATCTAATTTGCACGGGAGAGCGTGACGACGAATGCGTTGCACGTCGGTTCAGCGCCTTTGCGCCTACGGGTGGCTGGACGCTGGGCGAGCGTGTTACTGTCGCCCGTATCGCCGTGCCTCGAACACGGGAAAAAATAAAATCTCCAGCCGCTGTATTAAAAAAAAATATTCTCTATTCCCATGCCAGATGCTCTGAGAAAAATGCCTAGTAAAAGTGTCCGGTAAGTTTTCGTGAATTAATTTTTGGATAGTGAAGTGATTTGGGCGGCTCTTAACGCCGAGGCACTGAGAGATTAATTTTACGAATAAACTTGATTCATACACATTGTTAATTATTCTCGTATTTTCTGATGGGGTTCAGTTTACTATACGCGGACTGGATAGTTAAGCCAGAATAACAAATGCGACAAAAAAAAAGTACAAGTGACGGATCCCGTGCGATCTGTTCAGGGGTTCAGGAGTCCCGTAAAATAACTTTAACTGGCGAACCGTTCAAACAGACGCAAGCAATGTGAAATGGACAGCGTGCAACCATTGAAAAGATAAGCTTTTGAAAAAAAAATGTATTAAATAAATTAACCTGTAAATCTCCATGAAATATCTCTACCCATACGATTCTATTCACGCCTCCGAATTTAAACAAGTGTGTTTAAATTAAACGTTGATTCTGAAAATTTTCTCATCTCTATTGTAAAAATGCCTGTACTTTGTCTTTCAGAGAACTGCTCATATAGTGTACATGAGTTTGGTATATGGGCATGGAAGGTCTGGAAATAAAGTAGAGATTAGTTTATTTTTAAAGGCTGGAGATATTATGATTTGGAGGACCTAAAATTTTACGAGTTTAGGGTGAAGCTTAATGAGAGCAGCCATGCGCTAAATGTTTTAAAAATCTAAGATACGATAATTTATTTAGTCATTATTGGGGTATTTTCTTCTGTAACAAAAATGTTGTATTTCGGTATGATCTCGAATGTTTGTGGGCCAACTTTAAAAGCGATCCAGTGAAAATACATCCAATCACATAAATGGCTTTCTGTGCAATAAATAAAACGCTCTGGATCCTTCAGCGGTACGATTTAAANTTCTGGAACCTTCAGCGGTACGATTTAAAGGACTCCACTGTGATTTATTAAGATTAAAGCGAAATCGGCTATTCCAAACACACTAAGGTAGAGCCTATTCCACTTTTATCTGCCACTTAACAGCTTCAAACTCGATCAATACGCTGGTATAAAATTACAAATGGAATAATGGTTAAAGACATACACACATAAAGTAAAAAATACTCACTGATTTATTTATACTAAATTCAAATATTTCAGGTTGATAATGCAGTTATGAAACACAACCTGAAGGGTTTATTTATACCTGTATTCATACTTGCCCTTGATAATGTAATATAGCCATTCTTAGTAACAAAAAGTAAATTGCTTATAGAAAAAGATAGAGATTCTACATAAACATTTTTACGGCTAAGGTACTGTAAGTTAGTTTTCGTTTCCGCTGGTTGGCAACTTTTGATGTTGAGGTTTCAAAAGCCTCTGTCGAAATATTTGAATTCTTAATATGTAACGCATGGTTACTTATATTTTAGGTTTCAAATTTATTTTACTATAATTTACAAGCCTTCCCTCATTTATCCTTCTAGCTAAAAGCGGAAGATTTTAAAAGCAGTAACAAACAAATTTCTTTCTTCATCAGTTTTGCCCAACTACCAACAAAGCACCATGTGTAATCATCCGAATGATTAAAGTCTAGCTAGAACATCCATGTGTAGTGTATAAACGAAAAGAAAGAATAGAAGAGGTATTATCAAGGTAAAATAATACTCTCAGGTAAAATAAAAATTAATGAGTTGAAGATCAAAAAAACCAATCCTGTTTTTCAGTTGGTTTATGATGGGTTATGATAGTCAAAAAATTTCGTTACCTCTAAAGGTAATTTTTTTTAAGTTGCATTTAATCTCTATAGAAGGAAAAATTTATTTACGTACAAAAAACGGAAATAATACGAAAGTGGAAAAACTATTTGTGATATAAAATAATGCAGGCCTATATATTTTTCAAAACTTGTTAGCCGGCCTAACAACCTGCGTATTTATATGCTTATAGTGCTAATTTATATTTCATATTTTCTGAGATTTATATAAAAATTATCGATTTTGGGTACAATTTTAGGTGTCTAAAATTTTTAAGATAATCATTAATTTTCGATAAGGATGTAAAAAAAAGTTACGTCAGAAATTAAGGGAGGCAAGAAACAACAATTTATGTTAATAAGTTTTTTATAATTTTTTTTTAAGAAATCTTAATTTATTCAATTGTATGTGTGACGACAAAGAAAGAAAACTACTAAAGCTATTCTAGGCATAAGAGTGGCGCAGATATTCCGCAAATGATGTAACGCTTAACTGTACAGATCTCTCAAGTGTTTCGTCGGGCCAACAGCCTGAGAGTGGCCCCGCGTCAGGAATAGGGACATGGACTTTTTGCAGGTTTTGACTATTTGTGTGGCTACGTCCATACTTTTCCTCTTCATTTAACGCTGCCCAAAGCAAGGAGCCACTTTTGGCCCCTGAACAGATCGCACGGGATCCCTTACTTGTTCATTTTTTTTTGTCGCATTTGTTATTTTGTCTTAGAACTATCCTGTCCACGCATAATAAACTGTAGCACATCAGAAAATACGACAATAATTAACTATGTGTATGAATTAAGTTTATTCCTAAAATTTGTATCTCAGTGTCTCGGCGTTAAGAGCCGCCCAGATAGCTCCACTCTCCGAAAATTAATTCACAAAGACTTTCCGTTCTCTACTACGAGGCATTTTTCTCAGAGCATCGGGTATGGGAACAGAAAATAATTTTTTTTAATAATACAATGGCTGGAGATTTATTTTTTCCGTGTTTCAAGGTATGGTGATACGGGTGACAATAATACGCTCGTCCAGCGTCCAGTCACCCGTACGCGCAAGACGCTGAACCGACGTGCAATGCTTCCGTCGTCATGCTCTTCCGAACAAATTATACCTGCACCGGTGGGAGTTCATTACACGCTATGTAAGGCTACAGCTGTAACTGTTTTATTTTAGTAACAATTCTTAAGGAAATTGCGCAGAAAAATCTAAATATGCGATTTTTTTTCCTACAATTTTCAGGTTTTTTTTTTTTTTCCCCCAATGAATACACTCAATATGACACAACCATAACAGCACGGGCTTAGATAATTTATTTCCTCTTTTATGGCAAAAACTGTATTCTCAAGAAGTTTATTTGCTGAAATACGCGAAAACGCTCAGACAACGAAATAACAGAAAATAATGCCCGGACTACCTAACTCTTAATAACGTGACTTCGAACACCGTGACGCACTGATTCACCGGTTGCGCCCGGTAGGAATGTAGAGTGGGTGTATAGCAGTGGCGGATTTACACATTTGTCGCCAGTAGGCTATTCAAATTTTGCCGCCCCTACCAACCTCTACAATTGTATGCCCTAGTTCACAATCATATTAATTACAATTTTTTTGTCAATGAAATTGTAACTTTATGATTTGTGCACGATCGTCCTAATTACACCACCTTTTCCCCGTAATTAGTATGATTGTGAACTAGTACAACCCAACGATTTAGTTAAGATTGCACAAGAAATGGTTTGTGGGTATATTTCTTAGCTAATAAAAGCTCAATCATGTACTACTAATAAGGCGGGGTAAAGCATGCCTCAATACTACTTACACAATAATGTACATTCGGTAAACGTAATTAAATAATTTTTATTGCGCTTACTTACAGTTTAAAAACAATATATTCAATTATCTGGTAACAATCCGGCTGATGATGTCGATGAAATTCAATTAATTAAGTTATGAAAATTTTACAATACCATTTTGCACGATTTTCTATTGGCAAAATCATCAATTATATCGTTGTATGAAATCTTGTTCATTAATTCTGACTCTATGCACAAAAGAGCTAAGGCGTTTAGCTTTTCTTGGCTTAAGGTAGATCTTAGATAATTTTTCACCCGTTTTAAGCAAAAAAAACTTCTCTCACCCGAACAATTTGTCGCTGGTGTACATAAAGCCATGGGAACTGCTATATCAAAGTTTGGATAAACGTTTTGCAAACTGTGTTTTCACAGGAACGAAGATAGACTTTTCAATGATCCAGAATCTGCTTTTACCAAAATTCTTTCAGAAGAAAAGTGGCATTGAAAATGTATGCATTCTTGAACTAAGTCAGTCTCTAAATCATTAGGATACATTCCTTCCAAGAAAAGGGTTTTTCCCGTAAGGGTTGCTGATGACAATTCACTCATTTTGGTCAGAAAAGAAAACTTTTCACTGAACCTGCTTTAGGCCTCCTGCCATTTTTCTAATTCGGATACGAGTCTATCAATGAGGACGAGAAATGTGTTAACCCTGAAAGTATCACTCGCAGTCATTCTCATTTCTTCATCGGGTGTTTTATTATATTTTTTTTCCTTTTCGGTTGTCTTTTTTCCATGTATTTTGTATGCTGCTTCTAACTCGCTTAATTCCATCGCCTTTTGTTCGAAATACTTAAAATGTTCTCGTTCAACTACGAAAAACTTGTAAAGAGATTCGTAAAGATCGGCAACAGTGATCAAATCTACGGNTTAAAATGTTCTCGTTCAACTACGAAAAACTTGTAAAGAGATTCGTAAAGATCGGCAACAGTGATCAAATCTACGGATGAAGCCTGGATTTGAACATTCACTTTGTTTATTCTTTCCAAAAAAACATCCCACACAACAGCCATTACCGCCGTTTCCAGTTTTTCTAAATTCAAAAGAATTCCCGTCGCTTCGTTTCGTGTTACAGGATTTTCGGTACAATCATCCTTGATTGATTCCAAAGTTTTAAAGACTTCNAGTAGCTAAGCTCTCAGGATAGCGCGCTAAGTCTTGAATCCTTTTCCGGGACGTCGCGAACAACGGCGGCGCAAATTCTTGCTTTATCCGTGTTCTACATCCCACACGTCTTCATCCCGCCTCCTTAACCCCTCCATTACCGCGGCATTTCCAACACGCCCGGGACGGAAGAAGTGGAACGAAACTTAAACAGAGAAAGTAAACTCTTTCCGCAGTGTCCTCTTCGGTGTTTCACTCCCTTTCTCTAAAGTCCGAAGGTTAAGCCATCGCCAGCTCACTTTTCTTAATGCNGTGTCCTCTTCGGTGTTTCACTCCCTTTCTCTAAAGTCCGAAGGTTAAGCCATCGCCAGCTCACTTTTCTTAATGTAAATGAGAATTTATGTACATAACATTAGAATCTTGAGTTTTATCTTAAAGTATGAGATGTTTATCTCAGTCCTTGTTTCCTTTGTATTCATAGAAACTGAACAGCTGCTAAAGCAAATTGTTTAATAAATTTGATGTTCTAAACGTACTCTTTCAGCCACATTTTTATTTGTGTTTCCTGGTGTTGCAAATAACAAATTTTATTGACGCGTGCTGTACTTATACTGGCACAGAACTGGTTTTTTACTATAGGGTTTGCCTTCGGCGATAGTGATATGAAATGGCCATAACTCATTGCCTCGCAGAGTGTAGAGTAATGGTCAATTATAGCCTCCCTGTGCCTTTATTGTTCACAACTGTGTACATTTGGTTTTTACCGATTAAGGTACTGGCTCACCATTCGCCTGGAATATGAAGAGGTGGGGTCACGATTGCGACTTTATTTAAAACAACGCTAGACTTCGCTCACAGTCATATACAGGATTTTTCATTATTTCTATGTCACACACTTCTAGACGTTGTAGAGGGCACGCAGTAGGTAAAGTTTTGATTAGGAACCCATGTAAAGAGACATGCAGTGTTTCAAAGCTGCACGGATGCCACGAATCAGGAATTCAAGTCTTCTGTATCACCTAGGTCAACGAGCACCTGACCTGCGTGCACTAAAAGGGTTACTCGTGGTGACCGTGACATTCGTTGCACACATTGTAACTGCAAAGCATGTTCCCATACACACGCCCAATAACACCTGTTGTGTGCTGAATCTCCTCTACCACAGCCACGACGCGTGCAAGCAGACCTTCATCCGACACTAAATGGGGCTCAAAAACTTGGAATCTTCNGTAAAGTTTTGATTAGGAACCCATGTAAAGAGACATGCAGTGTTTCAAAGCTGCACGGATGCCACGAATCAGGAATTCAAGTCTTCTGTATCACCTAGGTCAACGAGCACCTGACCTGCGTGCACTAAAAGGGTTACTCGTGGTGACCGTGACATTCGTTGCACACATTGTA
>NQII01004398.1:0-43822 GCA_002778355.1 Clitarchus hookeri
GCATGCAGACAGAGAGTTACGCAACTCATGCTTCTGAGGCTATCCGTAGCATGCAGACAGAGAGTTACGCAACTCATGCTTCTGAGGCTATCCGTAGCATGCAGACAGAGAGTTACGCAACTCTGCTTCTGAGGCTATCCGTAGCATGCAGACAGAGAGTTACGCAACTCTGCTTCTGAGGCTATCCGTAGCATGCAGACAGAGAGTTACGCAACTCTGCTTCTGAGGCTATCCGTAGCATGCAGACAGAGAGTTACGCAACTCTGCTTCTGAGGCTATCCGTAGCATGCAGACAGAGAGTTACGCAACTCTGCTTCTGAGGCTATCCGTAGCATGCAGACAGAGAGTTACGCAACTCTGCTTCTGAGGCTATCCGTAGCATGCAGACAGAGAGTTACGCAACTCTGCTTCTGAGGCTATCCGTAGCATGCAGACAGAGAGTTACGCAACTCTGCTTCTGAGGCTATCCGTAGCATGCAGACAGAGAGTTACGCAACTCTGCTTCTGAGGCTATCCGTAGCATGCAGACAGAGAGTTACGCAACTCTGCTTCTGAGGCTATCCGTAGCATGCAGACAGAGAGTTACGCAACTCTGCTTCTGAGGCTATCCGTAGCATGCAGACAGAGAGTTACGCAACTCTGCTTCTGAGGCTATCCGTAGCATGCAGACAGAGAGTTACGCAACTCTGCTTCTGAGGCTATCCGTAGCATGCAGACAGAGAGTTACGCAACTCTGCTTCTGAGGCTATCCGTAGCATGCAGACAGAGAGTTACGCAACTCTGCTTCTGAGGCTATCCGTAGCATGCAGACAGAGAGTTACGCAACTCTGCTTCTGAGGCTATCCGTAGCATGCAGACAGAGAGTTACGCAACTCTGCTTCTGAGGCTATCCGTAGCATGCAGACAGAGAGTTACGCAACTCTGCTTCTGAGGCTATCCGTAGCATGCAGACAGAGAGTTACGCAACTCTGCTTCTGAGGCTATCCGTAGCATGCAGACAGAGAGTTACGCAACTCTGCTTCTGAGGCTATCCGTAGCATGCAGACAGAGAGTTACGCAACTCTGCTTCTGAGGCTATCCGTAGCATGCAGACAGAGAGTTACGCAACTCTGCTTCTGAGGCTATCCGTAGCATGCAGACAGAGAGTTACGCAACTCTGCTTCTGAGGCTATCCGTAGCATGCAGACAGAGAGTTACGCAACTCTGCTTCTGAGGCTATCCGTAGCATGCAGACAGAGAGTTACGCAACTCTGCTTCTGAGGCTATCCGTAGCATGCAGACAGAGAGTTACGCAACTCTGCTTCTGAGGCTATCCGTAGCATGCAGACAGAGAGTTACGCAACTCTGCTTCTGAGGCTATCCGTAGCATGCAGACAGAGAGTTACGCAACTCTGCTTCTGAGGCTATCCGTAGCATGCAGACAGAGAGTTACGCAACTCTGCTTCTGAGGCTATCCGTAGCATGCAGACAGAGAGTTACGCAACTCTGCTTCTGAGGCTATCCGTAGCATGCAGACAGAGAGTTACGCAACTCTGCTTCTGAGGCTATCCGTAGCATGCAGACAGAGAGTTACGCAACTCTGCTTCTGAGGCTATCCGTAGCATGCAGACAGAGAGTTACGCAACTCTGCTTCTGAGGCTATCCGTAGCATGCAGACAGAGAGTTACGCAACTCTGCTTCTGAGGCTATCCGTAGCATGCAGACAGAGAGTTACGCAACTCTGCTTCTGAGGCTATCCGTAGCATGCAGACAGAGAGTTACGCAACTCTGCTTCTGAGGCTATCCGTAGCATGCAGACAGAGAGTTACGCAACTCTGCTTCTGAGGCTATCCGTAGCATGCAGACAGAGAGTTACGCAACTCTGCTTCTGAGGCTATCCGTAGCATGCAGACAGAGAGTTACGCAACTCTGCTTCTGAGGCTATCCGTAGCATGCAGACAGAGAGTTACGCAACTCTGCTTCTCGTCAGTGTTGGCAAAGTCAAATTGGACTTATTATTTTGTTTGGTTTGTGAAGGACGTTTAGGGGGAAGTGAAAAAACATGAAATTTTGTAAGTTCAGTCGCTAATACTAAGGATTCTTTCAGCTGGTGTGAGCACTATGAAAACAATCTGGATACAGTCTCTTACAAAGGAATCGCTTCAGACTGTATTGAAGGATGCGGGCATCGTGTATAATGCAGATTATTCAATTGATGTTTTGCGGCAGTTACTGCGAGGACTTGTTCGAAAGAAAGGCGTTGCTAGAGTTTATGAGGGTGAATTAGCTCCTTTTATAACATCCCTTAAATATGTGCCCCGTAGCGTAGTATAGAAGAAATGCTAACATATATAGCAGTAGTAACTGTAGATAACGTTGTTTCTTTCCCTGAAGGATTTTCCCGGGTGTTGGCTCTAAATGTATGTGCTGTTAGTTTAATATATATTCTATCCTTATTCAGAGTTCCTGAGATTTTGCAACCTGTTGTGAGTCAGGCTATGACAGAAAAATGGGTGTTTTCACAGTTTAGCCAGAAAATGTTAAGTGAAGTAAGAACTCCTTTAGCCATTGCTAGATATCGCATGCAAATTTTAGAAAGAGTACAAAAACCAGGTGTTTCCATGAAAAAGTACTTATCGGAAACAATTAGAATTGTAGATGTGCCCGGGTTGCCCTGCGACGACTCACATGTAGTTTAAGTTATATTTTACAGTTTGCTTCCAGAAAGCAATAAGTTTTTAACTTTTGCACCCAAACCCACTACATTACAGGAATGGTTAAGCTTGGTTACCGAGGTTCAATTGTCAGTGGGATAATGTAACCAAAAGGTAGAAGCAAAGATAAAAGGACAATTTAGCATTTATTTTCGTGCAAATCATACCACCGAAAAATACTTTTATGAAAAAGTTGAAGGAGAGGTAAAGCCGGTGAAATCAAAACGTCGATGTAGTATTTGTTTTCGCACAAATCACATGGCTGAAAACTGTTTCTATAAACATAAAGGCAAAAACGAGGCAGTCCACGTAGTTCCGGAAGAAACTGATAAAATACAGTAAAATCAAAAGGATAAGGTAGGAAATGTTAAGGACGGTACTTCAGTAAAAAACAAAGAGTTATTGCGTGTTTCAGATGTAAAAATACGCGACATAAACAATTTCAGTGTCCTTTACGGAAAAAAAAACTGTTGAAATAGATTGTGTAAATAATGTATTTCGGCAAAAGGAAAGTTAATATTTTGTTCCGGTATTAATAGGGACCCTTGAAGTATCAGCTTTAATTGATTCGGAAGCTTCCGTGTCACTTATGAGCCATGGGTTTTGTAATACGTTAATGCGAGAAAATACCGTGGGAAATGTAATAAAAAAGGGGGAAAATTTAGTTTTTCACTGGCTGACGGAGGTTTGATTCGTTCGAATGCCGTAATAAACGTAAAAATAAAGACTGAAAATTTCTCGTAGAAATTACAATTCCGTTTATAAGAAAAATTGTCTCATCATGTTATTTTATGGCTCGAGTTTTGGGGGAAAAACCAAAGGGGTATTGTATTGATGTAGCAAAAGGTGCTTAACTGTTAGTTTTGCTTCTGATACTCCTGTTAAATTGGTAAGCTGCCCGATGTATGTGCGAAAGATTCAGTTACTTGAACATAATGACGGGGTTGAAAAAGAAATAATGAAAATAAAAGCTGAATTCAGTGACGCTATAACAGGTAAGCTAGGGCATTGTTCATGGGTTCCGGTTGGTTTAAATTTGAAAGATAATCAACCAATGTCTTCTGTTCCCTATCGGGTTGCTGCACCGAAATTGAACATTTTAAAGAAGATTGTATCAGATTTGCAGCAACAGGGAATTATTGAGACTTCAAAAAGTGCGTATGCTATTCTATATTTTGTATTGCCAAAAAACGCACGGGTCAGTACCGTATTAGTTCTGATTACCGCAAAATTAATTAAAAAAATTGTATTGGTGCTTACTCTATGCCAGTAATGGAGACAGTATTTCAATATTTAGGTAAGGCAAAATACTTCAACATCCCCTCTCATATACCCTCAACCCCTGCTCCAGCAGACGACATTTCGGCCACCGGGCACGGCAGCGATTTGAACTGACCAATAAGAAGATATCGAAAAAACAAGTGTTTCTAGAATCAAGGAATTTTGTATAAATACACATTTTCAGGGCTTTGGAAGACACAGAGAACCTGTCTTTGGGGACAAACATTTAGGGGGATTTTTCGTTAATTATGCAGTTTAGGGGCTTTTCTGCGAAAAAAACCCCCTAAAAGTGGTATATTTCCACTCTACTAATTATGCAGAACACGAATATACTAGGGGCATTAACGTCAGACTAATTTCGTAATATGTGCCCACCTAACATAACACAACCTAACCCCACGATGAGTGAATCACTATTTTACATTTTTAAACTAACCTACGATTGTTGGGTTTTAAACTAACCTAGGATTGTTGGGTTTTAAACAAAACCTCGGATTGTAGGGTGTTAATCTAACCTAGGATAGTAGAGTTTTAAAGTAACCTCGGATTTTAGGGTTTTAAACTAATATACGAATTTAGTCAAATCTAGGATGTAAGGGATTTCAAGGATTCGTAAAACACACGGAATAATATCAATTAACTCACCCAGGTAGCGGCGACAGAAGAATTGTACATTCTTCTGTCCTCGGCCAATTCAACTGTTTTACACCTTACCTCACTCGACGAAACAAGCAACGCCCGCCACATAGGCGAATATTATGCACAGAAGCACACATTCATAGGCAAAAATAAGCACATAAGCACTCGTTATTGCACTCTCAGTTTTTAAATCGGTCAGATTCGGACGTTAGAAGTCGCGCCCGCAACAACACAACCACACTGTTTCGCATCTGAACGGCAACTGAAATTCGATGACGATGACGTATAAAATACCGCTACGATGACGTCAACGACCTACAGCCAATAAGGTGATGGCACGATGCCAAAAATGACCAAATATTAAGGCGCCCGACGTAAAGAAAACCGGCGGACCCCTCGTACTATTAACTATTTTATTTAATACGTTCTATTTATTTTAACATTAAGCCCTCCTGAATGTCCGCGGCCGGTAGGTAGCGTGGAAAACAGCGATGCGCAACCATTAAACATGGCCACGGACGTAATTACACCTGCCAAACTGCTCGTACATTTCGCAATATTGTTAAATTTTTTTTAATATGGTCTTACTTATTTTAACGTGACCCCCTCATATATATGAACAAGGTAAGCTATGCAGAACCCATTAATGCTAATTTTGTTGGTCTAGGACGTTTCGTTCAGAAAAGCCCCTAAACTGCATAATTACCGATTTTTCCTCCATTTGAAATAGCTATTGGAGAGGGGTGGCGTAAGAAGAGAGAAAACTCTAAATATAAGTGCCTTTATATTTGTGTGTCTTAACTGTTTAAGTGGGGTTTTGAGATAATTGTTAAAACAAATGTTAAAGATCCTTTAGAATTATACAGTTTGGGTTTTAGAATCACTGAATGAAATAGAGTTTTGAAAAATAAATTGTATTGGGGTTCTCCTTCATACACCACAATTACTAAGGGTTTGTTCACCACCTCCTGACGGTGGTTTTTCTCTGCTTGAAGTAAAAATTAAAAAGGTTAAGTGCTTTGAAGAAAGAAAAAACCAAAACCTGAAGGGCAGGAAGGACGTATTCTCCTGTCTAATACTTTGGAAGCCATCCGTTGCTCCGCATAAATTTAATCCGCTGAAAGTCAGGAGCGCGCGAGTCGCAATAGGCTTATCGCGGCGGTATGCGGCTTGTCTTTGTGAATCGCCCACCGCCCGCTTACTAGCCTAGCCCTCGCGCATTCCTTCGCTCGCACGCCCGGGACGGGCAAAGGAAGCGATGCAGACCAGTGAGCATGTGACACTATGAACCAGCCATAACTTAGAAAAACAGCACGGGTTTTAAACCGTTTGCTCACAGGAAAGATTATTGGGCTTTGAGTTTTGCAGAACCGGCAAAACATAGGCTTCCTGTGCTTTGTTACAGAGTAGCTAAATACGTAGATACGAGACGGCGTGAAGTTTCCTATGATGTAGTCCTACACATTCACTTATTGACTGTGCGAAGCACTGGGAACGGGCGTTGCGTCTGATTTGCTACTGCGTTCTGCGAAAGCTTCCCTATTGGCTGGGCTGTCAGCTGGCAAGAGAGTCACCAGGCGATGATTGGCGAAAGACGTTCCGACAGGTTGCTGGCCAGTGTACTGGCGAGTGCAGCTGAAGTTCGCGAAGTAAGTGTAACAAGTGTGGTGAATTACTGTACAGTTATACTCTATTCGCTGGTTCTTCACAGTGTTTGAGTCAAACCATTGAAAATCACCCTATGTTTGACGTGTTTAGTTGTTTTCTAAATGTGTCACATATCACCAACGTTTTATATTTCTGTTACTTTTACTTATACAGGATGAATCACCTAAAACTTGCTCCGCAAAAGTTTTGGAAATGAAAGGTGCTATTGATGTGGTTTCACAGAATTGAAGTTAAGAGAAGGGCTCATAATTGCAGTCCAGACACAGATTGTAGTAAGTATTAAAATGTGTATTACTTACATAAAGTTACATTTTTTTCAAATGGAACAATGCCTATTCACATCAAGAAGCTAAAACTAGAGGAAATTACAATGTAAGTGGTATTTTTTCATTATTGTAATGCAAATAGTTTACATGCTATTTAGCGTGATACTTTTAAATACCGACATTTATCTGCTCTATTTAACTGCTTAGTTACAAGGCTACGATGTTCGTAGGTGTGTTTAGATCCTGTTTCCGTTACACTGATTGCATTGGGAGCTCCTTTTGTGACAGTTCATTCTACCTATATGTAGGACTTTTTGGAAGATGATATTTACTAATGCCGAAAAAGCCGACATTATCATTGCGCATGGCGAATGTGGGAAGAATGCTGTTCGTATTGTAATGTGTACGCTGAACAATATCCCAATAAATGTTAACCATCTCGACAATCATTTGCGAAGCTCTTAAACTAATTACACAATAAATAACGCAGAAAGAAATAAACTTCAGCAGGAATTAAAATCATTAATCAATGTTATCTTCCAGTCAGCTGTAAATTCAAATGCCTGCCCACGTTTTCAACGGGGTTGAATCGAACCGAGAGCTCTTTAGCCAATCTCATTAAACAACTAACTAATTTTTCAGTGTCGAATCTGAGAATACATCGTGAGGTCGTAGTAGAATCGCTGTAAGTACCGCCGTTTCCACACCCCCCCCCCCTTCATTCAGTTCTGCAAAAAGGTCAACACTTTGTTGTTCCACTTGGAAAGCGGGAAATTTTGTAAAACTCCACGCCCGATACTAATTTTAAAATTTTCAACCATTACTACTCAGAAAAAAAAAGTATCCAAAAAATATGGCATTAAAGTAGCTATACTTATTGTTAATTCTGCACCACTTTATTAACAATTATAGTTCGTAAAAATTGTTGGTTTTTTTTCCCTGGAAATTTTTGCGCGATCTGTAATTTATCCTTTTATTATTTCACAATTTTCCTGCCGCAAAGTACTGACAAGGAGGTGCCAATGCAATCAGTGTAAATGTGAGCAGAATCTAAACACACATACGAGGTCGTAGTCTGGTAACTATGCAGTTAAATGGAGTAGGGAGACCGAGGAGCGCTGTGACATTTTGTACGTTTCCTAGCATATCATAACCAGTTATAGTTCAATATCAGTGTTCTATTAACTCAAGGTACTTTGCCCTTTAAACTATGCCACTCAACTCTAAAAATAAAACAAATAGTTATAATTCATGAGAAACAAATTAAAAACCCAAACACTGTCTAGTGTCACAACTCTCCTACTACCGAGGTAAGTTGTGACAGAGGCTAAGGCGAGTTGTGACAGACGTACATTTGAGGATTTTATGGAAGAAACGTTAATTTTAATGCTATCATTGGTGATTTCAATTAGTAATATAAGTAAACCGACATGTGAACACAATTTTTACCTTTTTATTCGATCTTTGGTACATACTGAAAACTACAATAACAGTCTTATGAAATCATTATAGTCATTAAAATTAATACAACACTTATTTGAACATATTATGAGATGAAGGCAAAAACACCGAGCGTTATATGAATTAAATTCGCCCAAAGTCTAGTCCGACAAGCAATTATGCCAAATATATTGCTGCTCTCCTCCAGTACATGCATAATGTGACCAGTTCTTGCAATCGATACACTGAACCCACTCCTCATTTGGTCTGCTGCTAGTAAAAGGTTCCAGGCAACACAAGCAAACACATTCATCATCGTCCTCTTTGCTTTTAATTTTCTTTAGAATCTTTCATTTTACTTTCTTCGGTTTTTCTTTTCTCTCATTAAACATCCTCTTTTTTACGCTGTTCGCCTTCTTATTGGCTTGTATAGCTACAATTTCATCCTTAACAGGTGTGTCGGTCAAAACAGCGGATTTAATTTTCCGTCTGTTTGTTTGCTTACCTATTCTTGGTGGAGCTTTTGGCAATGGTCTTATAGATTCCGGTGAAAATACCTTGGATGTGGAAGCAACAGGTTCAAAACTAGCGACTCTTGCGTCTAGATTTTCTTCCACTGCAACATTCTCATTCTGAGGTATATTAATAGGCATATCTGGAGTTGTTGCTCGTGTTTCTAAATTGACCGGATTGGTCAAATCACGATCAGTGACCTGACTGGGCAGGAAATCTGTTTCTCCAAAAATATCCGTATTAACAGGCCAGGTTCCTGTTGCACCAAAACCATCAATAATATTTTTTGACGTGATCGCCACATTAAATGCAGTTTTCGCCATCGACAGACCATCATAAATGGACATGACTTTGCTAGGATTTGAACGCATCCAATTATCACAGGCTGTATTTATAGCTTTCTTTAGAGGACCAAAAACTGCACGATCCATCGGCTGAAGCTTGTGAGTGCAATGCGGAGGAAACGTTAGTAAAATAATACCATTTTCTCGACAAAACTCAATGTTTTTCAAAGCCATGTGCGACGAATGGTTGTCCAGGAGTAACAAAGCTCTGTGTTCTTTTGATGGTCTTACATGAGCCTTAAAATGCTAAAGAAAATAGTAGAAGTCATCTTCCAGCATCCACCCAGAACCATTGGCGGTTCCTATCTATCCAACAGGTCCGTCACGAATAAAATGCTCTTGGAACCCTTTACGCGGGAATATGAACACAGGTGGAATATAATTACCTATGGCATTCCCAGCCAAAGCCAGTGTCACTAGAGTTCATCTCTCTGCCGATGTAATGGCGCTGACTTGCTTTTCTCCCCGTCGCGCAATAATTCTGTCCGGTTTGTGAACCGTTGTTATCCCGGTCTCGTCCATGTTCCATATATCTTTAGCATCAAGTGAATACTCGCTTAACATGCCTGTATAATTGTCAAAAAATGCACTCACATTGGTTTTATTAAAGCTCGTAGCGCGAGCTATGCTTGTTGCCTGAGGTAACCTTAAGGACAAGATTGGATGACGTTTCATAAATAATTAAAGCCATACTTCACCCGCCATTTCATTTTCATACCACGACTTTGGAATCTTTTTGTTATGCTCCTTTGCTAACCTGAATGCCAAGCTTCCTGTTTCTTTTGTTGTCATTCCATAATTGGAAGCAGCGCAAGTCAATAAATATCCGCATAAAGTCGGTAAAAATTGTCTGCCTTTGGTACCTGACATATATAGGTCTCAGTGCTGGATTTTGTTCTACAGATGTTTTCTTTTTTATAAATCGAGACAGTGACATGTAGTTTAGATTATACGAACTAGCAGCAGTTCGAAGACTCTGCCCTCGTAAAGTCACCTCTTCATTGGCTAGTTCGTGAATGTCTATACTGGCCAAGCCCCTGTTCGTCTTCCGCACGTATTGGTTAGGCATCCTTAAACAATAAAATAAGCCCTTTGTATGCAAAGCCACACCAACAATACATTTACAACCAAAACAAACTAGTTGTGAGTATACCGAGGAGAGTTGTGACAGTTTGTCACAACTCGCCTAGATGCGCAAATCCCGCGCTTTAGCCAACTCATGCTTATAACCTCTAAACATTAATTGAATTTAGATAATCAATGCCACATTTTAACAGTTAAATAGTCAATGCTTGAAAGGTGTAATATTGCATGGCAATTATCCTAATACGTATCAATTAATACGATATGCAAATATTGGTCACAAACTTACTTTTGGTATTTACTTCCGAGCTGACGTCGTAAACAGAATACCGTCCCGCACAGGTCACCGGCGCGCACTGCGTCAAGCGGGGGGTCGACAACGAATTAGACGTGCGAGGTTGCCAGCTCGCTAACTACCATAAGTTCTGAGAAATCGGCTTTGTCACAACTTACCTCTGTCACAACTCTTCTCGTTCTCCCCTAGACAACTGTCGGTATTTTAAATTGTCATATTACGATAACACGTAAATTTCTTGCACTAGAATTCTGCAAAAACACCTTTGACATTCTAATTTCCTCTAGTTTTAGTTTCTTTATGCGAATAGGCATGGTTTCTTTGAAAAAAATTAACTTTATGCAAGAAATACACATTTTTATAAATGTTACAATTTGTGCCTGGGCTGCAATGATGAGCCCTTGTCTAAACTTTGATACCTGCCCAATGCTAGGGTTTCTAAGTAGGTATGGAATCTGCTCTCTGCGTAAGGCGCCAGCAATTGATGCTAGCCCTCAGTGTTAGGGCATAGGAATATGTTGACACTATTATCCTTAGGTCCAATTTACCAAATAAATTCACCTTCCTTGCGAGTTACCATAAGTCAGTTTTTATTTATGCTTAACAGGGTCACTTCTACATGTACACACGAGACAACACATAGAAAACGCTTAGTTTATGGTCGGAAGACGACTGGCTTGCCACACGACACGCGCAACCACAACTAATGAACTTTGGCCAAGAACCGAAGCAGCTTAGATGGAGTTACCCCACACGGATATCTAATGCCTCTTCCTTTTAATCCCGAGTCGTTTAGCAGCGGTTATTGCCGCCTGTGATGGGGTCACACAGTAATGACTTTCTCATATGCTGTACGTCATACTGAGATGCAAAAGTAATAATGTCACCTGTGTTACCTCCAGTAAATCTGGTTGAGATAACTCACGTCCTTCTCGGTATTGCAATTTTAATTGCCCGCATTCTATATGTATATAAACCTATTTATACACGTGCACACATCTCAACACACAGCTATGTATTTCTCAGTGCGCTATCTTTAGATATGTTGCAGTTTTGTGTACGAAGGTAGTGACCAGTTTCCAAAATGAGTAATTCCTCAATACCCTCTTTTATTAATACATAAAATACCCAAATCTGTTCGTAAGTCGTGAGCTACGTAAGCTACCAATTACAGTGCCAATAATCAATGTGCACACGTTTGCACGCAATCATACATACTCCAGTTTGTCGTGGTACTGCTAGAATACGAGTCACATATTATTCATGCACAAAACACTTACTAGAAACTTTTTTACCTTAGAAAATGTACCCATTCTATTCTTAGTACTAATCATTAGAGACCCGGAAATTTCACGGATTCATTCTACATCAAGCTAGACTCCACAACCCTTTGTGTATTCGAGATTCTTTAATTTGTTCATTGGCTGTTGCTCCAGTTTAATTACAGACCAGGTAGCACGTGATTCGATATTTGTTTTCTTTGCAGGTTCGTTATTGAATGAACGTGGTTCGGGGCACGTATAAAAAACTGTGGTCCAATAGAAGCAGATACTCTCATGTACATGTGGTTGAAGTTTAACTTGTCATCAAATAAATCCGCGAAATTTCCGGGTCTCTACTAATCATAAATGGAAACTCGGCTGGGTAGTTCCTGTTGACAGTGGGCGGGAAATGCACTTATAATGGCAGAAATAAGTATAACATCCTTTGAAAGCTATTATACTGATCGGAAAATGTTAGAAGTTACTCAAGTCAATGTTTGGTTTTATGTTATTTGTTCCAGTAGTGTAAAGGTTCTGTGTTATTATATTGTACTAAAGGATCGGAAAAATTGACAAGTTCTTTCATAAGGCTCGGCTTCATCCCTTTTGCAGAAATTCTTCGTTTACTCGTCATAATTTCGGATTCATAGTAATAACTGACAATGTACGGCCATAGAAAATTTACTCAGTGAAAATTAGATACAAAAGGTATTAAACAACTAGTAAATTGTAAATTTTCTATAATAAAACATTTCCAATAATATCTGAAAATTAGATACAAGAAGTATTAAACAACTAGTAAATTGTTAATTTTCTATAATAAAACATTTCCAATAATACCTCTGAAACTGAAATTATGTCGTGAAAACGAAGAATTTATGCGAAAGAGGTGAAGCCAAGCCTTACTTTAAAACATCTAGCCTAAATTTACATGCAAGTAAGCAGTAGTTCTCATGCAAAATATTATAAAACTTGATTTTGGTGCTCGATTTGTAAAGCAAACGGTTCACGCTAGCATATTCGATATATTTACCTTTCCATATAAAACTGTAGGTAACACTTTTTATTGTTAGGATGCGTTGTTTTCCCTTTGGAGTTTTGTTTAAACGTGGCGGATGGATACGTAGTGTTAGCCTGAAAGTAGAACTTACAAGGGCCTCAGAATAGTGTGTGGAAAGGTTTGGACGGCTGTTAAAATCGGGGTCTTCAGATGGCCTTAGAATAACTGGAGGTAACCCTGACTAGACGTTACGTTTTGTGGAGTAAGGAAACTATTTCCCAACCCATTCAGACCCAGTGAACACAATTGTGTTCATTGCGCACGGGTAAGTAGTTTTTGATCTGTACTGCGCACTACAAAGCTCAATCAATGATCAACGATTTTAACCTGTGGGTTAATGATTCGCAAACCGTCGTACCGCTTTAGGTCGTAATTGGTTCACTTTACTGTAGCCAAACATATAGCCTACAGTTCATTGGCACTTGTTTCAAGTATTGCGTAGACTTAACTCATCATAATTTTTTTGGTTAGCAACACATGAAACAGTAACCGTACTGAGTCGAAATGGCGGCGTGTATTGCAAACTCCAGTCACACACGCCAGCAAATCAGGCTCGCCGGCCAGCAATATGGCGGAACGTTGTTCTCCAATCAGTTCCTGGTGACTAACTTGACAAACGGCAGTCCTACCAATAGGGAATATGCCATGAAGTGCAACAGACAGTCAGGTCCAATGCCTGTTCCCACATATTCGTGCGGTCAATGAGCGAGCCAGTTCGCTAGCACCTAGGGAACCGCCACGCCATTTCGCTTTTGTTTACTTATTTATTCTGTGGTAACACTGCACATTCTGTGGTGGGACGCGGGCGCAGAAACTATACAGAAGCGAAATGACGTATGATTCCTTACGTGTATGCGTATTTGGTCGCTCATTTGGCCGCATGAGGCTCTTGTAACGGGTCTCGCGTCTTATTTGCTGTCGCATGTTGCGGAAGATTCCATATAGTTCGGGCTTCCATCTGGAAAGTTATCCCCGAGGCGCTGATTGGTGAACGACTTTCTGCCAAACTAGCTCTGCTGGCGAGCGTGGCTGTAGGATGGAGCACTTGAGAATTCCGAGGTGAAACATTCGCTTGTACCGCGGACTCCTGTCGCACACGACAGCACAACGGCGTCTCTGATCAGGAACGTTTCGGAATGCCGTTCGCCAATCAGCTCCTGGTAACCTAATTGTCAGCTGGCAGCCCAGCCAGTAGGAAACCTTCTGTAGCACGCAGTAGCCAGTCAGGTACAAGGCCCATTCCAGAGCCTCGCGTTGCCAATCAGAGAATGGGGCAAGTTAAAGAATTTGGGCGGCTCTGGCGAACAGGCTAACCGCTCAGCCACCATGGCCCCAATCAGAGATTGGGTACTCCCACATTAAAGGAACCGCGACGCATTTCGTCCCTGTGTAGTTACCTACTCCGTGTCCTCACGCAGCCAATCAGATAATGGGTACGCCCACATCAGAAGAACCACCACCCTAATTCATCTTTGTTTACTCATCATTGTTGCTAAATCTGTAAATTTTCCACCAGATTTGGTGGATTTTAATTATTACATAGTGGGAAATATTCTTATCTAGTATTTAATAAAAAATACCGTGGATTTATTTTTTGTTTTTGGTGGCGTGTGGTGACAGTTTTCTGGAATAAAAAAAAACCTTGGATTTTTAAAAGTTATATCAAAATGTGTATGTGATGAAGCGATTATTTCTAGTATACTTCTGCATTGTTATTCTGAATTAGTGGCTTTTCATCATATGCTTGATTCTTACATCGTAGTTGCTTTTTAAGTTTCTGCAGTTACATAATATGGGCATTTATGTCAATATTATAACTGTGTAAAATATAACGTCTTGTTTTTTGTTAGAATCTAGACAAAGAAAATATTAATTTTCTTTAAAGTACAGTGGAAATTTAAATAAATATGTCCACATGATGTTTATTTAATATTCAGTCTTAAAACTGGATTGAGGAAAATGTTAGCTTGCAAAATATTTAATTAGTTAAGAAAATATGTTCAACTGTTATTTTAAGTTAAATTTAATGTGTAAGTAGTGTTGTAATTTCAAATATGATTCAATTTATTTCCATAACCCAGTGGGTTCTGGTGGGTTTGCACTTGTGGCCTAATGGAACTCCCTGTCTAAAGTGTGGCAACACTGGTATTCATCCACCCTGTGGCTGTAGTTCACAGCTTTTCCGCTTCTGTGACGCGAGCAAGGCAAAAAAACCCTGCGTTTTATGGACGAAGCAAAGCGGGGGAAGGTGTCTGGTATAGGACATCCAAAGCAAAGTGGCTGACGCCTGGTGGCGGATTTCGGAACCCGCGTAATCATGATAAACCACTCGACTTAACCTTCCGCGTGTGCAGCGGTGGAAGGCATTTTTACCTGAAAAATACACTCAACGTTATTGTTTACTTGTTTAGCTTCCCAACATAAAACAATCACCTAAAAATTGTATTTTATTTCAACAAATCCCTAAATATCCCAAAATAATGGTGTTGGGAAGAAGAAAATGGTGAAAAATTGTCATGAACACTGTCACTTTTATAAGTCGAAACTTCCACTAAACTTACTGAACTCTCACATTCTAATAAGACAATTAAATTTTACGCAAATGTAAAAAGTATTTATTCAACTTTCTAATATCCATGAACTTCATTGCAACCCAATATGCTCTGCAGTAATAGTAATTTTTACCGCGGTAACAACCTTACATTTTGAACAACAAAGAGCATACATTTTAATAATATTTATAAAGCATTTTAGCTTTTTAAAATTGTTTTCGTGTGCTTCAGTTACCTTTCGTAGCTTCTATAAGAATTTGTTAAAAAAGTATGTTCATAGAATATAAAATAAGTTGAAATTATACAAACATTGCAATATGTTAGGAGTAGAAGAATTTAGTAGGTTCTGGCACAGGGTTCAGGGTTCGGTGCCCTAGTATATACCATCTGCTCTACTGACTGTCGCCAGAAAAATATACTTTGCAACATACTACCCAACATACCATACAGTCCACACCAACTAAAATATACAAAACAAAACTCACATCTCTAATATATTTGCCAAAACATCAACACCAGTACACAAGTGCCAAATATTCAAGATTCAATACCAACCAAACATAGCAACTAACAAATCAAACAAACAATCCAGCTGATTATACCAACTGTCTATACCAATAATCATGCGTACTACCATATATCTAGCATACCAAACCAAATACCAAAGACCCTACTGACCAGCAGTACAGTATCAACCATAACCCAGCATACAAAACTCACACTACCCACACATACATAATTATAAGCAATAAGGCATACCATAGAAAAAATTCATTTTATACTGCTCATACCAGTCACGGCATGGCACCGGGCACCAAATTCCGGGCCATGTACCAGAAAATATGGTGGCTTCGAGGGAAAATGTTTTTTTGTGTAAAAAGCGAGCCCCCCCCCCTTCCCGAATTTAATGAAAGGGCTTTGGGTGGCTCGTTTTGAACTTGGGGGCTCGGTGGTTTTTTTGAGGGAAAATTAAGAAATTTCGAGGTAAAAATATAAATTTTTAGAAAAAAAAAAACAGAAATTTTGAGGGAAATTCTAGGAATTTTGAATATTTTGCGGGAAAAAGAAAACATTTGAGTGAGAAACGGGAAAACAAAATTGCGGATTCCGTGACTGGGGCACCGGACCCTGGACCATGTGCCAGAACCTACTGAATACCACTACTGCTAGGCAGAATAAAAACACATTTTAATGAACTGGCTGGAACTTAATTATGGGTATTGGGAAGAATTATGAAGTAGATGCATATTTTAGTGTTACAAAATTAAAATTATTTCTTCTCCAATAGGTTACAATAATACACTGAAAAAAAAAAAACTAGTGTTATCTGTCATCCGCGTGTCAGTTTAAGTTTAATTCATCATGGAGACCATACGATTTACTCAAAACAATTTTTGGTTATACATTACACACACAACAAGCACAGAAATGCTATGTTAAAGTGTAAAGCCCGTTGTAAACTAAACATTATATAAAAATAAAATAAGTTGTAATTCGTTGCTAAAATTATGTTTTGGCATGCTGGTTTCTGTGAGACATTTTAGGGAAAGTTTTCCGAGTCACGCTTATTGTTTCTTGTCGTCATATTGTAGAAGGGCACATTTTGGTCGGTGCACATTCAAATCATCTCTGTGTAGCATGGAAATAAAATATTTTATTGAAGGAACACGTTACTGTGATAATCATTTATGACACAATCACTTCTCGTGACGGCATCTTCAATCGAGTGCTAGTAACACGCTCTGACTTGAACTTTTTGTTGTGTTTTATTATTAAACAGTTCCTTGCTGCAAAGTAACTATGTATTATATTTTCTTGTTAAACAGTTCCTCCCTTTCAATATTTATTCTATGCATATAAGTTGCGTGCAAAATAAAACCCAACAAAGTCACAAAAAAAAAATTTCACCGAGTATTTTCTATTGCCTAACCAGTTGAAAAGGCCACAGAGCAAGTAGGAAAACAACCGCTCTTCGCCATTCCGGCCGTCTGCTAGACGCGAAGGTGCTGCTCCTAGCGCCAATATGCATCTCCCATACTAAGGTTAATTCTACTCAAGTAACAAAACGAGATTTCTTGTGGGAGAGTTTGGCATATGGGAAATTTACGCTGCGAATGGTTGCAGCGTTCCAAAAGGCGACTTTAAATTAAAATTCTAAGCTACGTGAATAATAAAGTAGACAGATTTTTACCTAGCCACTAAGTTATTTTATGTTTGATTTATGATAATTGAAATTAGCTTTTATTTTAACGTAGAAAATAGAGACAACTTGGTACACGTGCGACACTAGCGCTTACTTGGCGGCGAAGATTTTCACTTTGCCAAATTTACAACATAGATCTTCCCAACATGTAGTAGAGAAGTAGCCTTACCCATACCCAGCAAAGCAGTCCCGGAACCCGGCCCTAGGACGGCCAGCGGCAGGGGGCGATGATAAATCAGGCGAGCGCAGGGTAGGCAGGCGTGTTAGCAGCTCCAGGGGCGGGCTTTGTTTACAGCGACAGGTCATTTGTAGAGAGCGACCTTGCGCTACTGTCGACAAATGGATGTCGGCCTGCCGTCCGCGACGTCCAAGCCGATAGCGCAGCGCGGACAAACTGGCCGCGACGTATTGTCTGATCGGCCGTGACATACCTCTCGTACGAATAGCATGGCAAGTAGCGACACATCTCGCGAGCAGTGGCACTAGTACTTTTTCAACACTTGCAGTCACACATTAGTTTATGATCATGGACATCTGCAGAGTTCGCGATATTTTATGGCCGGAGACTAAACTCCAAGAGATTATATGCTCATTTGACTTCTGCCATTGGCAGACAACCTGTGAGGCATGTGCGAAGAACGCTTTCAGGCAATAGTATAAACTCACTGGTTGAGCAACCAATCTGCAGTGAAGCGGTCACACAGGTAATTGGCCGAGTGAAGAATAGTAATTGAAGAGATTTGGGCTACTATTAACATCGAGGTGTTGGGAGCCGATGAGAGTGAAGTGAGATGAGTATGTAGCAGCGCCGGAATTAAAGGGCGGGGGAAACTGGAGATCCTCGAGAAAACCTGCCGATCAGCGGCATCGTCCCGCACGATTCCCACATGCGATTCCTACATGTGATCCGGGAATCGAAGCTGGTTTGCATTGGTGGGAGGCGAGTAGCAAACCCACTGCACCGTCATGGCCCCGAGGTAAATTACGCCGTATAGTTTCCAGTAACCAATGACATAACGAATTGCGCTCAAGTAGATATAATAAAGTGAATTATAGAATACTACTTAATAACAACGCAGATTTTGAATATATCTATGATACGAGAGGTGTTGCAAATAATAATAATAAAAATTCAGTTTGCTGTACTTAGCCGACATAGCAACTTTTGGGTCACCACAGACAATGAGATTTAGGGCTTTGTGTTCGGCTATGAACCAGTCATAACTCATATCAGTAAAGGCTGTTCACTGTAAAGTGATCACTTTTTATGGCCCTCTCTGTAGGTATATGAACCAAAAAATTATATTTTATTGTATATTTAGACGTTACCTGGGTTTATCAGTTACATGGCAATTTTTATATTAAAAATTGGCAAAAGCATACAAATAAGCTGAAAGGAACTTTTTAAGTAAGGCCTTAAAAAGTGCTCACTTTACCGTGAACATCATATACACTGAGTCCTCAGAAACTGAGGATCAATTTCTCCAAAATATTACTGGAAACTGGCGGGTAAATGTTCAGAACTTTTCACCATCGTAAAAGTTTTAATTGTATTAATCAAAATGTTGATGTTTACGAATTTTTTTCCCCATCATTCATTTTTTAATATGAGACCAACATTTTTCTGCGTAATTTATTAAGGTACTAAAAGCCGTAACAATAATATGTTTTTCACTTGGTGAGTAGGGATTGGGGGGTTACAATTGCTATGCTGCACCCCACCAACTCCCATGTTCCTACGCTAATGCTCTCGAGGGTCCATCAAAAATTGTATGTGGACCGGAATCAGAATCGCCAGTCTCCAAGTGACCAAGTGATGTACCAGGCTAGGAGTCCTAATCTGATAGTGCATTTGACCATCATTACTATTTTGTTTTATAGTAAAAATTATATTTAATCTACGAATAAAAATAACTGCAAAATTAATTTTCCATACTGCAACATACAACTAACATATTTAAAGTGGAATAGGTTTAACCGTAGTTAAAAGTACCAAACGCAACTTTTGCTGCCCCCCTCCCTGTCAACGCCCCTCCACCAATTTGGGCGCCAATGAGGAGGATAATTTTCGGCTCTATCCCATATTCATAAAAAGCATATTCTGAAAAGTTCATCGAATTATTTTGAGTTAGGTTAGATTTTAAAAGCCAGTTTTATTCTGTGGTCAAATCAAAAATTATTTGGCTAACCCATCGTAGACATAGGCTGTGAGATATTTAGATGTAGGCCTATCGGCCGCGAAAAGATATTTAGGTATATCGCTCATTACATGCTTTTTAAGAATTACCGCAGTGATTTGGTGCAGAAAATTCTAGCATTATATAGTAAGATATATGTTTTCACAATCTTGAGATACATTGGAGTTTAGTCAACTAGGCCGGTTTTCATCAGCATAATTGTACTCAAGCAAAATTGTTTGTATCACTGCTGCCGTGCCATATTTATTTGCGGTATTACTGTCCCCAGTAATATCCAATATGATAGTTAATGGAGCGATATAAAAACTTTCAAGTTTAAACCGGAACCCCCCCTCCCCCTTGAGGAGTGAAATGAAAATAAAATTAGCCATTATAACAAGTTACAAAAAATTTCATTCTTGTGTCTAAAAACCATTGAAATTTCACAACGAGCCTATTGGAGCCGAGGAGAGAGATTTGAGTGGCTATTAACAACGCGGTCTTGAGAGCCCCGATGAGGGTGAAGTGAGATGGATATGGAGCAGCGCCGGAATATAAGGGCGGGGTAAACGGCAGATCCCCGAAAAAACACGCCGACAAGCAGCATTGTCCAGCACGATTCCGACGTCCGAAAATACGGGAATCGATCCCGCTTCGCCTTGGTGGGAGCCGAGTGCTCTAGAACGAGATTAATGAGTTAAAGTTGAGGCCAGTATCTAATCACTGCCAAATAATAGAAGAAACTTCAGAAGTTTCGTTTGGTAATAAAATAGACTTCAGGATTTCGTACTTTTGCAATACTTTTACATTTAGGCCACTGGGTATTGACACGTTTTGCAGAACTATGACTTATTAACAAACACCTCGAAACAGGACTAACAAATATGGCAGAACCGAGTTCTCAGGAAAATTGCTTATTATTAAAGCGTGAAGCTCCGAAGTCTTGAAAGAGGTTGTTGTATACAGAGAATTGTGAAGTCTACCGACACTTTCCAGCGAATGAACGCGCGATTATCTTGGCGTCGTTAATAAACCATTTGACAGGCCATGGAAGGTTTTAAATTTAGCAAAATAAAAACTTGTACACTAAGGGTGTTCAAGTATCGAAAAAAAAAAAAATATATATATCTATTGAGGAAAACACATTTTCTAATCACGATATCAGCGGTAGTTAAATTAAAATTCTAAACAACAGAAAAACCAAAATGCCACATTTTTGACCAAATTAGAAAGCTCTTTGCTGTAAACCCTTGTTTCAAACATATTTTATGAAGTTAATGAAACCCATTTTTTCAACTTGGTTAGAATATTATTTTTTTAAATCATAAGAATGGCCGTGAAGCAATTTCTCTAAAGTGTGACTCTTGGTTGGCCTATTATTAGGGCTTAACTTGCAGTTTTATTCTAAGTGAGACGTATTAAAATGTATTAGAGCAATGATAATATGTAATACGCAATATAAGTTACAGTGTGCGTGAGAGTGTTCCCGTATAAGTAGTGTGAAGAGAGGTGGGCTGTTTTCGTGTTTTACTTATGGTAGCAATAGGAACACCAACAAATGACATTAAAACCCCACAATTACTGCTACACATAAAAAATTTTCTCATTTAATACGAAAATTTTTTTGCCACCAAGATAACTCAGGCAGGACATAAACTATAACTGCCAAAGCAATAAAACCAGCAAAGAAAAATTAATGGAAATTTACTACAGTTTGAATTGTGCAGAAATCAGAAAAAAAAAAAAAAGTAATATTCTCGGTTCATTTAGTCGAATTACAACTCTGAAAAATTGGCACGTGACACAAGACCGATTTCCTCATATTGCAATAGCAGTAACGATGTTTGCTCGTAGCATTAAATTATATAAAGTGATGATACACTTTATTTTAAACATTTAATGGCAATGGTGTGTTCATGTTATTATGTTGGTATGGTTGAAAAGTGTCCATTGCCATCCATAAGACTAAATAAAATAAAAATCGCACACTCACATAACTCAGCAAAACAAAAAAAGGAAGAAAAAACCTTTTACAACACCACATACAGATAATTAGGAAACGTTATTTCCTTGTCAATAGAAAACACACACATATATGTGTATACATATATATAAGTAGAATGATAATGATGAGTGATGGGACAACGTATTTTAATTGGGCACACACGGAACAGGGAAGTAGGTGCCAGTGGCTGGCCAGCCGCCATGTTGAGACGTCACACGACCGCCATATTTGATGTTGGTGACCTTGATCTTAACCCATGACCTTGTCTGACCTTATAACCAAACTATTTTAAATTTGTTTACATTTTTAACACCTACGTGGCACTGATGACTCCTACCAACACATTAGTTCTGGGTGACTTTCACCTTGAACTCACATCTGTGACCTTGACCACGTGCCAATTACCATTAATAACATTGAACCCAAAAAAAAATAATCTATTTTTCTACAAAATCTTGAAAAGAAAAATTAAATTTAAAAAAATTAAAAAAAGAATTACAGACTGGATTTTTTATTAATCATTCAATAAATCTCACAATATTTCGATCAACCAGCACCGCAATCAATACCACAATCAGTACCACAAACAGCAATCCATACAAATCCACACCAATCCACAAACCCAATTAATACACCAATCCGTACCAATCCACACCAACCTGCTCCAATCCACACCAACCTGCTCCAATCCAGCGTGGAATGGTATAGATTGGTGTGTGGATATGTATTTATGTGTGGATTGGAGTGGATTGGTGCGGATTGGTGTGCAGATTGGTGGGTGTATTACTGTGAAAATTGGTGAGTGGATTGGCGTGGATTAGTGTGAATTGCTACTTGCGGTGCTAATTGATGGAAATATGGCGAGATTGATCGAAAGATTGATAAAAAAAAGGTATTTAATCAATATTTTTAATCACATAATTTTTTTTTTTTTTTTTTTTTTTTTTTGGATTTTATAAATAAAATTAGCTTTTATTTTGGGGTTTAATGTTATCCAAGGTTATGGGCACGAGGTTAAGGCTATATATGCGAGGTCAAGGTAAAGTTCACCCTGATCTAACATGTTGGTCGTAATCTTGAGTGCCACCTAGTGTTGAAAATGTAAACAAATGGAAAACGAAAAAAAAACTAGATTTCGTCATACGAATGAATGAGATGTGAGAGGGGTGTGGAGGCCTGCTGACTAATTAACCAATGAGAATCATTGGTGGTGGTTCAGTCATCTGCTGAACGTGGTGCTGTGGGGACCTCGAGTTATCTAAGTTTTTTAAAATCCATTTTTTACTAAATAATTTTTAAATAACATTTTAATAATACTTTAAACAATTTTTTATATATTATTATACATTTTAAAAATACATTTAAAAAAATGGGATTTTTTTTAGAATTATTTTGGTTACAAGTACATCCAAGGTCATAGGCACATGATCCAGGTCATGGTCATCGACACACAAGATGGCGGTTGGGTGACGTCACAACATAGCCAGCCGGCGTCTGGTGCCTACTTCCCAGTTCCCTCTGTATATATTAAAAAGACATTGTCCCCGACTTATCATAATCATTATACTTATACATGTATATGTATATATATGTATATATATATACATACACACACTGAAGAGCCAAAAAAACTGGTACACCTGCCTAATATCGTATAGGGCCTCCCCGAGCACGCAGAAGTGCCGCAAGACGACGTGGCATGGACTCGACTAATGTCTGAAGGTATGCAGGAGGCATTGAAATCTGCGCAAATTTGAGAAAGGGTTGCATGTCTGTCACGTATAATGATTCTCGTAGTCGTTTGTCCCGTTCGTTCACAATCTTTTTCCAGCCGCAGCGATGTCGAAGATTTGATGTTTTACCGGATTCCCGATGTTCATGGTACACTCGTAAAATTGTCGTACGCGAAAATCCAAATTTTATCGCTACCTCGGAGATGCTATGTCCCCTCTCTCGTGCGCCGACTATAACACCACGTTCAAACTCACTTAAATCTTAATAACCTGCCATTGTAGCAGCAGTAACCGATATAGCAACTTTGTCAGACGCTTGTTGTGTTATATAGGCGCTGCCGACCGCATCGCGTTACTCTGATTGATTCCATACCTCTGTTATTTGCATACACACGCCTATTCCAGTTTTTTTGGCTATCCAGTATATATATATAATTAAAACGACAAAAAGACTAACATCTTGTTATTAAAAAACAGGAAAGACAACAAAAGCAAACCAAAATAAAGGACAATACGATGGCAAAAACGAACACCCGACACAAGTGAATTAACAGTGCAAAATACAATATTAGTTGACGCAAATTAACAATAAAAAAAACTAAATCACACACAAAAATAGGACAAAAAACCACAATGAAACACAAGTCATGAAAAAGTATTCATTGTCAGATTATGAACCCAAATAGTTCAACACTACGATTAATATGAGAACCACAAATAACCAGATAAAAGTATTAATACGCCAACAGAGGGGACACAAAACGGCGGATCAAATGATAACACAATAATAATTTCAAGTTTTCACGACGTTTGGGGGCCTGGAATCTATCCCCTACTTCAAGTGAGACACTGGGATCTATGAATAATGGCTTTTTCCTTACTTGTAGTTTTGTCCTATTTTGGTGTGTATGTTTTTAGTGTTTTATTGTTCAGCTGTGTCCACTGATATTGTTTTTTGCACTGTTTGTTCACTTGTATAGTGTTTTGGTTTTTGTCATCGCATTGTCCTTTATTTTGGTTTGCTTTTGTTGTTTGTACTGTTTTGTAATAACAAGTTGTTCGGCCGTCTGCTTTTCTTTTTAATAATAATTATATATATATATATGTTTTCGATTGACACGGAAACAGATTTTCCTAATTATTTGTCTGTGGTGTTGTAAAAGGGGGTTTTTATTTTTCGTTTTTTTGTTTTGCTAAGTTCTGTGAGAGTGCGATTTTCTTTTTAAGTTTTATGGTTGGCAATGGATACAGTCCAATCATACCAATATAATAACATGAGTATAGTGTTGACTCAAAATTCTTAAAAAACATTTCTTGGGTTACTGCAAATATACTAAACGATAGCTTGACTCGTTAACTATATTTAGAATTTGTACTTGAAGTCACGCAATGAATTTAAAAAATAATTAATTTGTAACAATTAAGACATTCTCTGCTCGTTGAAGATTTTGTCCCTACTCAACTGTCCTGTGTTCCGGGAACTGATGAAATGGAGACAGCCTCCAGCAGTACTCTTAAAATCGGAGTAGATTTACACATCATGGTAGCCTGGAACTTTTCTTTTTGTGGTTATACTACTCGACATTTTTCCTATTATAAACTTTTGGGCCTTAATGTTGACTAAAGTCTTTGGGCACACACATAATAATCTCGACATTTCCACATTAAAAAAAACTTCAACTTATAACAACACTAGCAAACCCGGCGAACTCCGTTTCGCCACCAGATGGCTTCGTTTTATGCAACATTTTGTTTGGTGATTAAAACATGAAGAAACATTTTTTTTATATTTGAAAAGGAAAAATTTTATTTCATTTCACAACAGTAATGAATTGAACTTNNNNAATTTTCTTTGCTATAAACCTCACGGAGCCCGAGACCTTTCCAACGAATGCAAAACCGTGGAAATCGGTTAGTGCGTTCTGGAGTTATAGCGTCAGGAAGGAAAACCCGACTTATTTTTATATAGTAGATTGCGTGCGGACCCAATGTCTCCTAACCAACAATTTAATCACAATGAAAAAAAAAATTCTTGTTAAATTTACATGTAATTTAATGGGACTATGGGCGTGCGCTACAGGTTGTTATGGAAACAGGAATCAATACAGTGGCGTGCGCAGTTAGGCATGTTTACAAACCTACGTAACTCGCCGCGTTCATAAATAAACAACAATTAGCGGTTACCGTTATTGGCAGCAAATGCATAAATCACATTAAAATACTGTAGTACAAGCACCCTTTAAAATACTCTTGCTATGTAGAAATAACTTGAAATATTAATTAGAATTATTAGTCAACATTAATCTGTTTTAAATCGAATTACGGCAAAACAGTAATACATAAATGCACGATCTTAATAAACTCAATACATTATGTTAGATTTGAAGTTTACCAAACATTTTCAATAAATTTATTGATGAACCATATTACGAGATCCAAATTTATATCTTTCTGCGACATTCTGATTACAAAAAATATTTTAAGCTGTAGCCAAAATTTCACTTGGGTACGATTTTGAAATTTGTTTTACTCAAGATTTAAAATAAAAAATCCCGTGGTTCCTCATTTTCAGCTTTTAATATTATTTCCCCATTTCGTTTCATTTTTATTGAACTGGTAGGCCTATTTGATACCTTATAACGAAAATATAAAATATGCTTCAATTATAAAAAATACTCTGTTTTTGACAATCGAATAGCGTTAATGTCATATGAAGTACACTGGACAGCCAAAAAAATTGATATCGGCGCACGAGAGATGGGACATAGCATCTCCGAGGTAGCGATAAAATTTGGATTTTCGCGTACGACCATTTCACGAGTGTACCATGAATATCGGGAATCCGGTAAAACATCAAATCTTCGACATAGCTGAGGCCGGAAAAAGATCGTGAACGAACAGGACAAACAACGACTGACGAGAATCATTAAACGTGATATACGTGCAACACCTTCTCAAATTGGCGCAGATTTCAATGCTGGGGCATCAACAAGAGCCAGCGTGCGAACTATTAGACGGACCATAATTGATATGGGCTTTCGGAGCCGAAGGCTTACTCATGTACCGTTGTTGACTGCACGACACAAAGCTTTACGCCTCGCGTGGGTCCGCCAACACCGCCATTGGACTGTTGATGACTGGAAACACGTTTCCTGGTCTGACGAGTCTCGTTTCCAATTGTTCGGGCTGATGGACGTGTACGGGTATGGAGACATCCTCATGAATCCATGGATACTACATTTCAACAGGGGACTGTTCAAGCTGGTGTAGCCTCTGCCATGGTATGGGGCACGTGCAGTTGGCATGAAATGGGACCTCTGATACGTCTAGATACGACTCTGACAGGCGACAGATACGTAAGTATCCTGTCCGATCACCTGCACCCATTCATGTCCATTGTGCATTCCGACAGACGTGGACAATTCCAGCAGGACAATGCGACACCCCACACGCCGAGAGTTGCTACCGAGTGGCTCCAGAAACACTCCTCTGACTTTAGACACTTCCATTGGCCACCTAAATTACTAGACATGAACATCATTGAGCATATCTGGGATGGCTTGCAACGTGCTGTTCAGAAGAGATCTCCACCACCTCGCACTCCTATAGATTTGTGGACTGCCCTACAGGATTCTTGGTGTGAATTGCCTCCTGAATACCTTCAGATATTAGTTGAGTCCATGCCACGTCATCTTGCGGCACTTCTGCCTAATATCGTGTACCCCCCCCCCCCNGATATTAGGCAGGTGTACCAGTTTTTTTGGCTCTTAAGGGTAGATAAAGCTTGTAAGACTAACATCTAACAGAGATATTCAACTGGTTTTTACCAGCTTATTCATATGCACGCAAATTTGAACAGTAGATAGAGAGAATTTTTCACAATAAAAGCAAATGTTTTCTTTCCGTTAGAAACATCGATTCGATACGCATTTAAAAATTGCACAATCGCACAAAAAAACAAAAAACCTAAACATTTTTCGCGTAGTTCTCTAATCAAGTTCAAAAATATAAATTTGTAATGTACAAAGTTACTACAGATGTTTTAAAACAATTAACTTACGCTGTTCTGCACCGTCACTGTAAAGGTTTCATAACTTCTAAAACTTCTCGTGAGGTGTATTTATGCCAGAAATTCGTGGAACAAAATAATGTAATCCAGTTTCAGGTTCATGCAACTTTTTGGAAACTTGAGGTGCAGTATATATTTTATTTATAGTATCATACATGTTACAAATAAATAATTCATATATATTATTTTAAATTATACATTTATGAGAACAGCTCTGGAAGTAAATCCTACGTTTTAAAAATTCGTTGGGTAAATGCCGGGTTGTCGCTCTTGTAATTTCTATTCCCCTTCCGTTGCGACTTGTTGCCATGGCAACGTGCGAAAAGAGGGGAGGAGTGGTGGTGTGCGAGGCTTTGCACTGATTTGTGGCTTTTACCCCAAGCTATAAAAATGTTTTAACTAATATATGACCAGCAGAGGCTATTCGATGCTATATATTCTCAGCAAAGATATATATCTGCGTTAGTACTGGGAAACAAATGTCAGCGAAAGCTGGACTAAACTTCTTACCGATATTTCGAGAAATATAACTTTCAACTTCGGTGCAAAGATACTCTAGATAATCTTACTTTGTTTCTCATAGCATAAATTCAATGTAAAACATGCTATTAGGAACAAATATCTCTACACATAAACAATCTAGACCAGTGGTACTCAGACTTTTTTTAAGGGGCCATATTAAGAAAAACTAAGACCGCTGCGAGCCGCATTTACGACATTTGACATAATAATATTTGTGAATTAAAAGTAGATAGGTAATTCGATGACATTTAAAATTCAGAATGTCGTATATCGTCTTGCAAGTCGTTTGTTTATTCGTTCGATACGGTAATGGCGGGTGGAGGTAGTACATAAAATATATGTACAGAAGTCGCCTAACTGATAAAATAATGAAAAATATCGTCTAGTGTCATGAGTGACTTTAACTTTTAATAAATTCGTATTATGTATTGCTTTTTTATTTTTGTAACAGACACCCTAACAATAAGAATTTGGTAACTTGTATCTACTGAAGTCAGTGAGTGCGGGCCACAAAGAATGGGCCCGCGGGCCGCAGTTTGAGTACTCCAGATCTAGCCTGTTAATATAACTGCAGTAGTAATATGGATTTTTGGGACGACCTAAGTCAGACATTCTTAACCGAAGTGTCTCGGTAGTTGTGCGTCGCGAAATATTGGAAATATCATGCAAGTTAATCATTAAAGTAAAATATTACAATTATTGGAATAATACTTTATTCCGCGGGCATTTTTGGCTCCGATCAACATAAAATAAAGTTTTAGAATTTAATTGTGTAACTCTTAAGCCGATAAACCAGTAGCATGTTCAAACGTTAGACCCAGCTACATAAATCCCATGCGTAGCATTGGTGGACAATGTCCTGAAATATTTCATTTTGTTATATATATATAAAATAAAATCATAACTTAAAATACTGTTAACTACAACTCGATAATAATAATTTTAATTCAAGTTAATTTAATGTACATATTTTGTAACGATATTTCCTTACTGCGGCTTGAAACACATGTGTCCCAAGAATTTAACCTACAACTAATTGTGCTGCGAAATGGGAAAGGTTAAGAAACCCTGACGTAAATATTGAAATATAATATAGTATTACCAACAGGAATATTTGTTATGCTTCTATCCGTGATTGCATTTGCAACTAGCCCTATATGCTGTTCACGGTAAATTAAGCACTTTTGAAATCAACATTTGAAAATAATATTACTTATATATACATTTGAAAGAGCACGCTGATAGGCATTCTTGAAGTAAAGTTTATGACATTGGAGGGACAGCAGTTCCAAGTCGTAATGTAGAAGCGTTAGGTAAACATTTGTGAAGTTATTTCTTTCGCTTACTGTTTAAATGTGCGTTAAGAGTAAGAAGTAACAAACACGTAAAATATATTTATAATAATTGCGCAGTTTACTCCACCGAAGCATGGATAAAGTGATAATATCAATGAGAGGGTTGATTCTGCATTTGTCGGGAGGATACAAAATAAGATGTAAAAGTAGGTTCTAAGCAGGGGCTTTATAAAGTTCCCACTTTACCGTAAACAGTCTATTGTATACATACAGCAGAGCATTGTGTTACCACCACAGAACACACAGTTCCTCCGACACAACAAATACTGTAACACTGGGATTGTTCCCGTCACAAGTAGAATGGGAATGAACCAACCGCATATTCTAATATAAGTTAAGTGTAGATATTTCGTTACTGATACCCTGAAACCCCATTACAGAACCCGTCTATTGCCACATCTCCGTTGATGTTATTTTATACAGTATTGCTGTCACACATCAATATTTAAGGTTATTTGTTTTTCTTTCCCTGGTGAAAATATTGCTTGCCATCATACATTATGGATCGGCAGGAACGTAGAAATTTCGAAAATTCGTTTAGTATCAGGTTAAACTTCTCAATCCTTTGTACACTCGAATGACTACCGTTTAATCATCAGATGCTCTCTGTGCAAGAAGCATTTTATTGGTCTTGTCTGCATGCACTGTACATACAGGTTGTTGATGGTGAATTGAACACCTATAAAATCCCAGTTTAAGATATAATTTTCGTCTATATTCGCATCCTTCTGTCATATGCAGAATTAACATTGACATGGGTCTTATCACTTTCACACGTCATCCAAGTGAAACAAAAGTATTGTTAGGAATGTAAATGTCGTAATAATGTGCTGGTATGTACTCTAATGAGTACGAAACAAGGAACACTAACTTCAGTAGACATAAATTTATATAGTATTCTCGCAATGCAATGTAAAATCATACAACTTCCTCTAATAATTCCTTGCTTGCACTCTGCAATGCATGTAATTATAAGCAGTGATTTTTATTCAAATGTAGACACCAAATGTGCTCACTTTACCATGAACAGCCTTTACATATATTTCAAAGTCTTATGCCTCTCTTGACCAGTTAGCACACGTGTCAGTCTTTGTTTCCTTGCAGGTTTGTTGTGGCCTCACAGTCCTCAAAACAGTGTATAATAAACTATGAACCAATAGCAGAATTAACTTAAAGGTACGCGTGTTTCAAGTTTAGTGTCTAGCCCGCACTCAAAAGATCGCTTGAATTTCTCCTGCCCTTATACGTATTTCCACCGGAGACCTTCACTGTTCTTGAANTTCACGGAAAAGTGCTGGTAAAACTTTCTCCAGAACTCTCCGTAAAATTACGGATACATAGCTTTTTCAGTAACGGACTTCCCGTATATTTCACAGAACTTTCCATGAATTTATACGAATTTCGTTGTAAAATTGCTAGTTAATTTTTCTGTACTTCCTGTTTAGAAAACTTAATTACGGAAAAGCACAATCTATTTTCTATTTTCGTTGTGCGGGTGTTTCACTTTGTATAAAACATTACAGAAATGTGAATATTTAATTTTGGAGTGACAGTTGAATTCTAATCAAAAGTTTTGGAGTGTATGACTACCTACCTATGACTTCTCGTGGCAATCTTAGGTAAACATAAGTTGTTTGTACAAATGTTACCTACGAAAAATTTTCCGCTTTTAGGAATGTTTAAGTGTTTTAAGTGCCATTAATTGTCACAAGTGTCCAGTGTTCCGTTTTGATGGTTGAAGGAATGGGTCCCAGTGGCGTGCATATCCTATATAATTTTCTGTTTACAGTGACGAAGACAGCTTCGTATATATTCGACATTATTCGTTCATAAAACCCGATGTTTAAGGAGATACGGAAACGTTCGGTTTGCCTATTTTGTTTTTACTAAACTCAGCTCCGTTTTTCGTCATTACGGATCTGGTTTCCGTATATTAACAGTGCACTTCAAAAAAAAATTCCGTTAATCTTCCTAAACAGAATTGGAAGTTTTTAACCCATATATCGTATGGAAATAATACCGCACATCTTACTACAAATATCTAATATTTAGCGTCGCTGCTGTACAAAGTTGGGAAGTTTCCTACGCCCACGACTGTTTCCTGAGGTAATGTAGGAACGCTAGCATGAATGTATGGCAAATAACTTTACCACTCGCGCTTCCTCACTCTACGTATACACTCATATAGTAAATTTGCGAATAATGTCGTAGTGTGTATATTTCAGTAACAAATGCCTTGAATGTAGGCAAATTTTTGGTAGGGTTCACTTCCGCTGCTCGATAAACCCCTTCCCTTCTGCTGCCACCATCCCTGAGGATTTGGCGTCCACGCGTGCGAGCGGCAGATAAGCCCGCGCCTCAGGCCCCGAGTGTCGACTGCCACACGCGTTCTGCGCGTGCTAACTGCGCCTCGCGAATTCTAATCAAAATGTAAGCTCCTCAGAGAAGACCGGACGTGAATCCCCGACAGCGTTGTACGTGCTGCTCGCAGGTTGTTCCTATCAGAAGCTGGATCGCGGGAGACGTGAAACTTGGAGAGAGACAGATTGCATTTTTAACCCGTACATGCGTCATTCTTTGGCTGGAAAGACCAGCGGATGGCGATTTGAATTCCTGAGGGCGAGCTCCAAAATTTCTAATGGACTAGTGGAAAATTATACTCTTCAATCACCGAAAACATACCGATTACTCCAGTGTCTGGATTCCACTAATTTAATTTTGTTTCTACTGACTTACAAGAAGCAAACAATTGTTGTACTCTACTAACCAAAGCTTGGAAATTAGTTGCCAGAATCTATCATCACGTAAGTACTACAGGTAAAAATTGCGATTTTAATTTTGTAGTTTATTTTTAAATGTTGTAAGTGTCATTGAACTTACAAGTTAACTTACACTTTTAACTTAACCATTATCAGCTTCGGCATTCTCATCAGAAAAAAAAACAGCACATGCAAGTACAGATTACGTGCTCTAGATTTTGCTTCAGTTTGAGATGGGCTATAATTTACTATACTTAACCAATTGAACTCGCTCAGTAGTTAGTCTTTCTAAGTGCATATAATAAGGGCAACGTTCATGAGGGAAAACGAATTCTCTCTATTAAATTAGTTGACTTTCAAATTAACATAATTAAAAATATAAATTTAAGTGGATAAATTAAAATGAATATATTGAGATCAAAACATTTTATTCGACACGGAAAATTACTACAAAATGAATAATTTTAATTATTTTAACAAATAAAGTTTTGTTACAAAATGAGTATAACTGAATCTATTAGTTATAATTGAATTTTTTATTATAAAATTAGTGACTTTCATTGTTTAATAATATGCGTGGGTAAATGTGATTAGTAACTTGAGACAGGTCTAACCACAAAGCTGAGCGAGATTTATCTGAAGAAATCACCAAATACTTGTACCGAATACTTTTACTCGTATGTTATTTGATGGAAAACCGGTTACAAGCAGTCGTAAATACATTCACCTATATTTTCATTGCTCATAGTCGTAAAGTTGTTTAATCTTCTTTGAAATCACAGTAACATTGAGCAGGATTTCTTGAATGTCAATTGCTCTTCTTTAGTTATTCAAATTATTTAGCTACGTCCATATGAACAACAAGCAAAAGCCTGACCATTGAAACTTCTATAAATACACACATTCACTGCAAATCTGTTGTTTCTAAGTCTTATTACGAGGCACGACAAAATTTCGTAATTGAGAGATAACATCTCTCCTTTAATACCTCGAAAAATGCAAAGAAAATAATAAACATACAGGCATTAATCGTTTATTATTAAATAAAACATAAGTTAAACTATTTACAATTTTACCAATGGAAAGTCTGACGTACCACACTGGTTGAATTTTTTACAGTATGAATATCATAACACTGACAGAAATAACCATTTAATTTGAAAGTGCTTATTTAACGCCGTACGACTACTAAATGTCCACTACCATTCAACATATATCAGTGGATAGTCTTAAACCAACGAACTCAAATCCCTTACTCGAAAACTTAACACTACTAGAAGTCACCGACACTAATTTCAGGTTCTGATTGGTTGACGCTCGACGATTAATATAATTTAAAAATAAACGGAGCTCCGAATGGCGCCGTTAGAGACATGGCAGTGAGCCACCTGTATAACGATGCGTCCTTGTTGAAAGAGCTTCATGTTGAGAAATAAGCCACTTGGCGCGGCCTCCGACCGCATTCCATTCCTGTCCCCGACGCGCAACGGCCGTCTGCTTCAGGTATCCGGCTACCTGTGCACCACAGGTATCACAGTTCAGATTCTCGTTCGTATTACGCGACGTCCATATGCTACACCTAAAAATATTCTGTGACTAACAAAAAAGGTTTCATCAAATCACACAGTGCCAAACATTGAGTGGTGATTAAGTGAAATATGTTCGACATATTCCATTGCTACACTATGTCGTCACAGTAAACCAAATCTGAGACATGAAACACACACGAAAAACGAGTCAAGAGAGGATGTAACCAAAATAGATGACTAAAACATATAATAAATCTAACAAGGGAATTGTTCTTTATTATACTGTTATTTGTCGCTGGTAGGCGCCGCTGACCTTGGCCCGCCCCACGCGAGCGGGCAGAAGAGAAGGACAGAGTAGTTATAACGGGGCAGAAAGTCAATGGAATGTTTTGAATGGGAGGTGAGCGAACCGCATATCTCTTACAAAAAGCGAGCCGACACGATAATCTCTTTTGCGGCCCACACTATTGTCCCTGGTTGTATTGATTTATGCAATTATCTGAAGAATGCTATGGATTACTGATCTCGTTCTCTCAGGGCGAACGATATAAAAGTGTGACAGGCCTCCGGGCCGAGTAGTTGATGAGTGAATGAGTGACTGGGTTCCGAGCGATAGACGACGAGCAGCGAGAGGTGACCAGCGGAAGAGAAATCAGCGACTGCGAGTATCAAACAGTGAAGGGTGTGGCTGGCAGGCTGGGCTATTGGACTGTATGTATGAGTGAAAGACATTACAAATGGTGCAACAGATAGACTGAACAAGTGTTAATGTTGAGTATGAGTTAATTTACTGTAACTATACATGTGCATTAAGAAGGATGTTAATTAGAGTTGAAATAGACAGTAAATATTGCGCTCACTGTTAAATAAAGAGAGTAATATTGGAAACAGATAACTTAATGTTGTAAATAATAGTTATGTGAATAAATTAAAAATCGAAATTGATTTATTTTATTTTTATTAAGACCTCCATCCCTAACGAACTCATATACGCCCCACACGCGTCTTCGTAACACTGGAGGCAGAAGTGGGATGGAGGCATTTAATTGTTAGTCAAGTTAGGCAGTAGGTTAGTAATTATTGATATTAGAATTAATTAATTAATGTAACCAGGCGTAGGTTGAAATAACACTGGTCAACATGATTTTTTCACAAGGAAACTGAATAGCGACCCTAGTCCAGTTTTTTATGCTGAATTCAAATATGTACTCAGATTTCTTCCATCAGGCATAGTTTTCTTGTGACGGTCATTTTTGCGTAATATACTTCTGTATGACGCTACTCGCTCCCTGTGAGATACAGGGCGGGTTCTTGAACATCAACACCAGCCAGATGAGTGGTGATTGCTCATAGACTCATCGGAATTTAGTTTGAAGTCTGTACTAATGCATAATGGGAATGAATTACCATCAATACCTGTCGCGCATGCCAGTGATATGAAAGAGACATATGAAAATATGAAATTGTTGTTAGAAAAAATGAACTATACTAAATATAACTGGAATATCTGTGGTGATTTGAAGGTCATAGCTTCATTATTAGGTTTGCAACTTGGGTACACGAAATTCTGCTGTTTTTTTTTTGTGTGAATGGGACAGCAAATATAGTAAGTCTCACTACATAAAGAATGGCCTAAACGTCATTCTCTTATTCCTGGGCATAAAAATGTATCAGATACCCCATTAGTAGATCCCGAAAAGGTGTATTTACTTCCCCTGTATATAAAACTGGGGCTTATAAAATTTTTTACAAAAGCAATGGATAAAAGTTCTGCTGCATTTATGTATCTGAAATCTAAATATCCTAAAATAAGCGATGCAAAATTGAAGGAAGGAATATTTATAGGGCCGCAAATAAGATGATGAACATTTTGAGGAACTGTTACAGCCACCGGAAAAAGAAGCGTGGAAATCATTCAAAAATATCTGTTGTGGATTTCTTGGCAATAATAAAGAAGAAAACTATAGTTAAATAGTGAGTGATCTTTTGACGTCGTACAAAGGAATGGGCTGCAACATATCTTTGAAAATTCACTTCTTGGACTCTCACCTAGACTTCTTCCCTGAAAATCTTGGGGCTATCTCTGATGAACATGGTAAGCGTTTTCATCAGCAGATTTCTACTATGGAAAAGAGGTACCAAGGCAAATGGAATCCCAATATGCTGGCCGACTACTGCTGGACCATGGAGAGAGACATCCCGAACGCAAAATATGGCCGAAAATCATAATTTAAACTTTTTAGGTAAGCGTAAATTAGCCGTATATATATTATTTAGTGTTTCGTAAGTACTAATACTTTTAAAACTTTAAACATGTGCCACAAAAAACCCTGCCTGATGTAAAAAATCTGAGAACATATTTGAACTCAGAATGGTAAAGATAGTTAGATTTTGTTTATTTATTCCTTATGAAAGAAAAAACTTTTTTTTTTATGACCAGTGTAATTAAGACTATTTTATTCAACCATAGTAGTGAATGTTAACTAGAAAAATGTCTGCAGAACTGGAATCACTGCGAGCATTTATTGAGGGATTAGGTAGCCAAGTGAGCGCAAGTTTTAATAGATTTGATAACAAAATTAGCAGTGTGAACGAGAATGTAAATAGGGTAAACGAGAATGTAAATACCCAGATAAACAATGTAGATAGGAAAATTGACTCTGTAAATGAAAATGCAGATAGGCAAATTGACTCTGTGAATGAGAATTTAGACAGGAAAATAGAAGGCATAAGCGAGTTGGTGGACACGAGAACTGATTGAGTGGAAAAAGGAAATTGAAAGTGTAAATGAAAGAATGGACAGTGTAAATGAAAGAACGCACAGTGTATATGATAGGATGCAGAGTGTCGAGAATTAAGTGTAACAAAAAATAGGTGCGAAGAAGAAGGAATGGTAGGAATTTCTGCAGCAACGAAATTCTGCTATGACAACATCGCCAGCCGAGATCTCGGAGGATAGCCAGCAACTCAGCAGCATTGGCGTCGCGCAGCCAGCAGTGGGGAAGGGGGACGCAATGAAGCCTGCCCCTTACGATGGACATACTTTCTGGAGAGAGTACCAGCACCAGTTGGAAATAGTCGCAACCCTGAATTGCTGGCCAGCCGAACAGCGGGCTTACTACCTCGCGACCGTACTGAGAGGCCCGGCACTCAGTATACTACTATCTCTGCCAGAGCGACATCGACTGGAGTACTCCACACTGGTGTCGGCCTAGGAGCTACGTTTCGGCGACCTTTTTTTTTCTTTCTAACCTACTCTAAAACTAAGTGTTATATATTAATCCGCGGTAGGAACGGGTTTATTGCGTCTCAGGGCTAGCCCCCTACGCTTACTAGGGAAGGAAAAACATGCAAGGAGACTTGCATCGCGGCAAAGAGGGATTGGGTTTCCCATGGCCGAGTTAGGCCATGAAAAACCTCCCTAATGTACTTATAGCTAATTAACTACATCTAGAAGAGAAAGGGAAAAACCGGCACAGACACCGTAAAAACCCTTTCGACAGGAAAGAATTAAAAATTATTACATGCATTATTAGAAAATGCTACAGGAGAAAGATAGGTGGGTACCATGCTCTTTATTATTGGGAGAGGAGAAACTAGTAGAGAGGTGGCTGGGGTCTTCCTTTCTTATTTGGCGCTGGTTTGGTTTAACCAGAGTGATGTGAACATCACTCTGGTGGGGGGAGAGCGCAACTGGGCTACTCCCCCCGAATCCCCAGTGGATCCTGAAAACTTAAAAATAAAACTGGATTATTTGTCAGGAGTGCCAGCTGACTTTTGCTAATCCACGACAAGATGGTAGTTGCCTGGAAGAAAGATAGTTAATTAAAAAAATCTATTACAAAAAATAAATCCACGAGGATATTTAAATTCATACTCCTACAAACTAATGTATTAATAATTTAATTATTATTTAATATTAATACTAAGTAGCCCCTGTCCCCTACCCCGACAGGCATGTGTGTCCCTGACCTGAAAAACGAGTGGTGGGTGAGGCTAATTCCCACCTTCCACGAGTTCCCACATAACCAGCCTGGGCAGGGTAGCGACCGATACCTGCGACATTCCCACCATGCCCAGCCGCGAAGCCGCACCCAGCGACCAGGGGAGCCACTGCAGGTGCTATGGCAAGACACTGTGCAGCTCTCCCACCTATCCTTGGAGGGGTGCCCCGAGGAGGCGCGCGACACCATCGCAGTCGGCTTCTTCATCGATGCCACTCTCGTCGATCTATCCCCTTGTTAGGATGTACAATCTTCGATCGCCAATTGTCAATTATCGCTCGCCGCCGCTATCATACAACTGCTCTGTCCTTCGGTTGCACTCGCTCGCGCGGGACAGAGCAGCGAGCACGTAACAATACAGATATTTGCAAATTAACAATATATATATATATAATTCATGACATTAATGGATTTATGTATTGCTATACGATATTAGTGGGAAAATATTAATATCTATCAAACTGAATATAGTATCTTAGTAATCTAAATGGAATTTCTGATGACGGCGAATTTTTAACATGAGAATCCCATTTATTCAGACCATCACTTTCAACGGCATTGTAAAGAACATTTTGACGCATTCTGAGAGGTATGTGTTCCCTGAGATTCCAAGATAAAGTGATATTTTTGTGACTGCACTGGCTCTCGAGACTTACGACGGTAGGCTGAAAACCATTTTGATGCAGTTTTATAAGTTTTAAATTTAAGGCCGTATTTGTATAACTGCGCATGCCAACTTGTGCAATTTTTATTAGGTAATAAGTACAACTGTAGGAGAAAAAGTGTTACACGTTGCATGTAGATATAAATGTGTGTTGTTAAATGAAAAAGTTCTGCTTCAGGATGAACTTTTTTTAAAAACTTTTTAGTAAATGAAAAAACTGCTTTGATGAGCGGGCAGGATGTTTTGTTGTTACGGTGATTGGCTGTTTCCTCGCTTCCACGCAGGTGCGAGTAAATGAAAATGACGGCTGGCTGTGGTGAAATACGAGCCACTCTGGAGGGGAAACGGTGGGTGCGTTCCGAAACTATAAAATTCCAAGGCCGCAGCCGACTCCAATTACGTTCGCGTTTCGCGGGCCCACCCGTCTTCGTTTTAGCCTGGGATCCGGGCTGAGAGATCAGAAATTTTTTGTAGACCGACTGTTTCGGCAAGTGTACGCTAGTAAACGCTGGAGTTTCGCTCTTGGGTGGGCCCCGAAGCAGACATCCATACTGCATCTGTGTAACTATGCCTACTTGACCCTACACTGTAAAATTTTTTTTTTAGAAAACTTCCAAATGTTTTTAACCTACACATAGCACACTGATAACAAATTTTCCTTCATTATACGGCGGAGAAATTCCATTTAAATATTCTCCAGAATCTCCCCGCAAAATTACGATCACGTTACTTTCTAAAAACTGACTTTTCGTAGCGTAAATAAACTTCACATTAATTTCAGTAAATTTTCTGGAACATTCCGTGAATTCATGGAACGTGTTTTGTAAATGTGTTAGTTTTTATGTACTCCCGATTCTAGAGAGGAGATTAGGGAATATATCGTTAATTTTCGATATACTGGGTTTTACTGCGAATTAAAAATTAAGGAAGTTAAAATATTTTACTCTGGAGCGAGATTTAAACCCGAATCAAACGTTTTATACTCATTAAATTTTCCCACACACATACGACCTTACTGTAACAATAGGTGGCATGGCTGTAATATTTATAATTATTTCAAATAGTAAATTTTTTTTATTGTTTGAATGTTTTTAGTGCTACTAGCTAAAACAAGCGTAATGCTCATATCTGATGTTTGAAGGAATTGGTCCAAGTCGCTTGGATATCCTACAACTGCCTCATAAAATACGTTTTCTGGTTGCAGTTGCGAAGGAAGATTCGTGTATACTCGGCGTTGTCCGTTTCCGAAACCCGAAGCTGTAGGAAATACTTAGACGCTCCTATTTACGGAATCCTCCCCGTTTTTTATCATTACGGATCGCGTTTCCGTATATTAACTATACATTTCCGTAAACATTTCCTTGAATATACGGACATTTTTAAGAGTACATTGGAAATTTTCCAAACATAATGTTTCAAATATAGAAATTACATTAAAGGCTGTTCACGGGGAAGTGAGCACTTTTGAAATAAACTGTTGCAATACGAGCACACTGACTGGTTTCCGCCAAGTTAAGTTGGTAATGACGGAGGGAAAGTAGTTCTGTGCCTTAACGTGGAATTAAAAGTTTTAGATAAAAATATGAGAATACTGAAATGTTTTACTTTGATTTCTGTATTATCAATGAATATATATATATAAATTAGCTAATTTGTAAAATATTTACTTTCTAATAATTTCACAGTTTCACCTGAACGACGCATCAATAAAGTAACTAGACTCATGGGAATGTTAATTATACATATGGTGGAAGAATACACACTGTGCTGCATACAAGTAGATCTTAAGCAGGGCCTTCAAGAGGTTCAGTTTATCGTGAACAGCCTACAAAGGGGATTTCACAATACAGTTGACACTTTCCTGAACAATTGTAAGACAACTGTAACTGATGCATGGGGAATAAAACTTTTCCGTTCCTACTTTCTCAATGCGCGTATACACTGATGTGGTAGATTTGGCAATATTTTATGAGAGAGTACCAGAGCCACGGTTGCGCGGTGGCTAGAGCACCAAAGCGAACCGGGTTCGTTCTCCCGCGGGGCCACTCCCGAAACTTCGTACGCTGGTAGGCGGGTTTTCTTGAGAACTTTCCTTTACTCCGCCCTTGCATTCCGGCGCTGCTCCATATCCACATTGCTTCACCCTCATTGGCTCTCAATAGCCCGTTGTTAGCCGCCAAAATCTTCACTGGACATACCCGCTTGGTGCCTCTTCTGGAAACTGTGTTACGTAAAATGTTTGCAAACTAAAGAAGGATTGGCGAAATTATAAAATTTCAAGTATTGGTCTACACAGTATTTTTGAAGTTTTACGTCTTTTGGTGCGTTGAGGGTAAAATATTAGTGTGCAACGGAAGTTGTGCGCGCACAGTGTAACGAAATTCGACAGTAAACGTGGTAGGGGTATGACCCAACGCACATGTGCGTATCATCTAGCTATATACAAACGCAAGGTACACAACATAGCACGTGGTTGTATTTAAAATTGACAGAAAATCTGTTCACGTAATAAGAAAATTGAAAAACATTTTATTTATATTAGTAATTCACTGTGAATGAATATATATATATATATATATATATATATATATACACATCTGATTATTGATATTACTTCCATTGTGCCGTGAAAAATTTGTTAGTGATAAAAATTGTATAATACAATTTTTAAAGTGTTTTTAAGTATTTGAGGTTAATTTTTGTAAGTATTTAATAATGTTCTTCAATAAAACCTTTATTAATTGTATGTAATGTCTTTCTTCTGTCATTTTATCGTTTTCCTACTTACATAAATTATTTTCATGCGTAATAAAATTTTATTTTAGTCACCCCAAAGTAGCATAACTTCTAACGCGCGTAATTAAGTACACGTACCCAAGTTTTTTTACTTATACTTCCTTTGAAAATTAGTTTTCAACATTTTATTAGCAACGCTTTAAGCAAAACTTTGTAATTTTCACAAGATGCGCTTATTTCCATCTGTTTGGTGTGTTCAGCAAAAATTCATTTCTGACCTTTGCAGCCGTAAAATTTAAAATGGGCACAATGTAGCCTGTGCAATGGTAAAGAATGATTGGTAACTTGAAACCCAACAAACAGAATTCTTTCCAACGACGCCAGTTTTTTTTTAATGAAATTAAGCTGCTATGCTCATTTGCAGTATTTTGGTATTTACGGCAAATGCTCGCGATATATTAAAAAATAATGACGTGGGCTATTCATCGTTTATTCGTTACTTCCGTGCTACGCAACGCATATTCGGAGAACTACACCAACACTTCAAAACGACTTGCGAACCAAAATACTCCATCTTGCAAATAATCATCCAAATTTTGCGATACTCTAATCCCCAATTCACGTTAGGAAATTTTTAAAATTTTACTTTTAAACAGACTTACACATGAGAAGCCAAGCTGTGGTACTGGTGTGCAGCACCATATTTAAGTACAGTTCTCGTGAAAAATTGCCAATGTTATAGTAAAAAACCATAAATAATGGTAAGAGTAAGGATCTCACATAACCTAATCTTCTTTAGTGTGACTTGTAATGATACGAAAACTTACACAGTAAAGTGTGGGGTAAAGAAATAATTTTTTCACTTACAACATTTCAAAACTCCCATTAAAGAATCAATAAAAACAAATAATTATTTAATCTAGCAAAAACCAAAGATTCCATTTGTAGCTTCGGAGATGGAAAAAAATAGTGAAACAGCTGTTATTTTCCTTAAAACAAATGCGGTGCATTCTACGTTATTAAATTGTAACATACGTTTTCAACAAAATACTGGATTAAAAAATTCAAAATATTTTGGAAAGACGCCCTGTTATAAAAGTATTTCTTCAGATTTTTGGAACAGGATTGGTTGCTAATCACCCCCTTCCAAGATCCGTTAAAAAACTGGTTCTGAATCTTTGCTTGAAATCAGAACCATATAACATGGGCGTAGTGAAGTTAACTTCGCATACGGTCGTTAATATCTGCGTACAGAGATCTAAGAATTGCATTAAGCTGTGTTTCATTTCTGTAGAAATGCAATGATTCGGATAACGCAGCCAAAGCGATCAGCCAATTTAAAAGTTTAACGCTTGCTGAAATTAATTAGTTTCCTTCAGTTTAATCATCTGGACAATCTAAATAATTGCCGTGCTATGAGTGGAGACTAAAATATTTTCAATTTTTGTAGACCAGTTTGCCAAGTTTACTTTGTATATATTGGAAGAGAGCAGAGTTCGGCTACAATTGGCTGTGATAAATATCAAAGCTGCAAGTACTAAGAGAGTTCATTAGCTTAGTATTTTATAGCACACAAGGAGTTACCTTAGTACCTAGAAAAACTGATTAGTCCTGATCAAGCTAAGAGAATCATAAATAAGTTTTAGGTTAAGCTATTCCCCATCTGTGGCCTACAGGATGGTTCATAGGGTCGGAGTTAATTCCTCCAGGCACAGACTAAAATGTGCCTTGAAGGTTGAGGGTATATCACACAATGACTTCGTCACGACTTCTTAGTTTGGAACAGGTTTATTGAACGGGAATTTACTTATACATTCCCGGCACTGTTGCGGGACTTTACACATACTTAAACGCCCTGCGAGTTCAAGGCCTGAAGGGCTGGTTACAATGCTCGGGCTATGATTCCGACTCTGTAGGGGCATTAGGTGTCAGGACAGGTCCCTGAGTAACGACGGGGTTACTTATCTGCACATGTTGCGTGGTAGTTGTTCTGGCAGTTGATGGGTCTGGTGAGCTGGATGGCCCTGCTAAAGGCCCTCTGTGGTTGGCTTGTTGCACACAACTGGCTTCCTCTCGACATGGCACCCCTTGGTGGGGCTCACCACTCGCTCCCGTTCTCGGTGTAGGGTAGTAACTGACTGCTTACTACCCTACCACGTCACAGCGAGGGGCCCAGTGTGGGCCCCACCAGTCCTTCGTGGCTACGGGCTGCACTGGACAATCCCACTAGCTCGACATGGCACTTCTCGGTGAAATTCAACACTTGACTCCGCCTTCTCGGTGCGTTGCAGCTGACTGACTGGAAACTGACTGACTTATGCGGTAACTGGCTGACTAACTCGCGTCCCGACATGGTGAAACTACACGTCCAACGTGACTCTGGTAACTGTCTCTGAATCGGCCCTGCGTCTCGCGTTTCGCATCTCGCGTCCCGATTTGGCTGACCCCTTAATGTCGTGACTTACTATCTGCGCATCCCGGTGTGGCGGTACCGAACTTCCGCACCACCAGCTGCTCGTTGCTTTGACTGATGGACATGGCCGGGGGTCCGATCTCCCCCGGCCGCACTCGGCGCGGCTGACTTCTCTCTTTGCGGTACTGACGAACTCTCGAACTAACCCTCTCTGTGCAGTAATCTTCAACTCTCCATAACGAACTGTTCTACTGACGTACTGTTGTGGCCGGGGTCCTATCTCCCCCGGCCGCTCTCTGCGCGACTGATTTGCAACTGTCCACTGATACCGAACTAACCTCTTTGCGCGGCGATATTCAACTGATCTAAATGCCGCACTTACCCTGTTAAGATGCTTATATCCTTTCTAGCCTCCCTCCCTAAGTGTCGGCATGTGTCTCTCTTGTTGGGGGAGGGGGTGGGTGGTGTCCTTTCAAAGGTTGTCAGCTTATTCCTCCGCGGTGCGTGTTTTCTGACTTCAGGCAACCAAGCCTGCCTAATCTTGTGATATCACGGTG
>NQII01004398.1:43884-157025 GCA_002778355.1 Clitarchus hookeri
CCTAATTGCATTACGCGTCAAGGTTGTTCACATTTTGCAGTTGTTGAATAAGATATTATTTACCACAGCTGGTAAAATATCTAAACATTATTTCGATTCTGTTCGCCAGTTTGAAATATGGACTCTTTAGGAAAGGCAGTATAATTAATTTTTTAATTTTAATTTTTATAGTTTGAATACTGTAACCTGTATTCGTTATTAATAAGTAACTTATTCTATCTTCTACTAGCTATAAATGACTTAATCCAAAATAATTTTAGAAAATACGTAATATTTAAGGGAAAAACTCCGTGCGCTTGATGATAACAACATTTTTAATCTTCCAAAAACTTAATTAAAAACAGAAATCGTCAAAAAAATTTATTTTATTTTATTTACCTATGCATTCCGAGAATTTTAGAGCATCCATAACAGTAATTTTTTTTTCAAACTAATGTCTGAACTGGAAATTGTTACGCAGGGTGTTAAGCTAGGTTTGCGTTGATTATTATACCGATTTAAGCGACCCCCTACCCCGTATTTGTCATATAAGTCTCATTGTAAGCAGTTTTGTCTATTCTAATTAAAAAAAACTATGAAATATTTCAACGAAATTTTTTTTCAAAACAGAAATGACTGTCGATATTTTGTTACACGTTCATAAATTCCGTTATTTGAACAGTTGAAAAGTGTAAATGTCGGTAAAAATTTGTACAAGTAGTCCTCTGTCTACAATATTTATTATTCTGTATAACACTTTTAAACTAAAGTGACAATACTGTATCTTTTCTGAACACATTGCTGTATTAAAACGCTTTACTCACCGCTTAAAATTCCGAGGAAATAGAACACACGTAAAACTAGTTTGTGCTATTTTTTTTTTTTTTTCGTCCTTGCCGCCAGATGTAATCTTGAGACGTATACTTCTATTACTAAGGAAATCCGTTATCGCCTTGCATTTTGTAGAGGAGCTGGTTACACGCCAGTTATTCTCAAACGTTAGCCAGACTTAAAGTCTACCCCCTATATATTTTTTTAATTGCTTGTACTGAAAAATAACCAGCTGCCAATTGACAAAAAAGTAGTTATGTAATCGGGTTTCAGTGTATCAGCAACGATACTTCTGTACCTGAATTATAGAGTTTTGTTATTTTATAACAGTTCTTGTTGTAGCGGGAACAATGCAACTTTTGTTGTAGATATATTGTTGCAAGAACTATGTGATCTGAATTAGGAGTAGAGTGCCCTGCTGTGATAACTATTTGTTTAGTTGCACGTGCAATCGCAGACAGCACAATGAAAAGTTCTGCTGGTACTGCTGTATAGGTTAGCGAAATTTTCACTGTACGGACAACCCATTTCAGATATCCGCATATAAACAGTTCAGATGGTTCGTAGGCAAAGAAATTTGGTTCGAGCAAACGTTATTTTATCACAATAAATTAACTGTGCTTCAGTAGGCATGTTACTTATGCGTGTTTTAAAAAGTAACTGTTTAAAGCACTCGTCATACGTTTCGTAAGGAAAGCACAAACACTCTCAGACAACTAAGGAATATTTCTTTAACACTTCTAGCGTATTGCAGATATTGTTATTATTTTCTCATAACAAAAATTCATTTTGATACTTTTTTTTTATCCAGAGGCACAACACCAGGAAGGAACAGTGGTCTCTTGCCCCCCCCTCCCGGATGGTACCCAGAGTAAGCCAGGGAAGAGGTATGGCTTAAAATTTTAAAAATATTGAGTTAAGGTTACTTAAATTTCCACTAGAAATATAAGTTTATACGGAGGCATACATTACATTGAAACTGTTTTCCACGAACTTATAAGAAAAGAAGTACTGATTTTTTATAACTTTTGAGTTGACACTGATTAAGCACGAACAAGCGCTTATACAGAGTTTCGGAAATTAAACGCCCAAACTGCGGGAGGGGATTCCTTATGAAAAATAGAGACGAAATTATATACCTAAACAGATTATTAAAAGAGACATGAGCTTGTGAAAATTGGATTTTGAATACCTTGTAAGGGACACGCCCATTTGGCGTGCTATGGGCCGTCTACTAGTGGAGGGCATGTCGTTGATGTGCTGACGTATCACTTCCTCAAGTCGAACAGTGCGCACAGACCGAGGACGGCCAGCATTACGCATGTGCGTCTGCAACATGGGAAACATAAGCCACCTTTCTGCTGCGGACTTTGTAGACGTTGTACAAGACATTCGGCAAAAATAAGTTTTCAAAACACAACATTCACAGGCTTATCTCATTTAATATTCTGATTACGTATATGGTGTTCTATATATTTTCGACTTCATTTTTCATAAGGAATCATCTTCCGCAGTTTATACAGAAAAAATGTTTCGGTAACTGAGTATACTCCAAGTTTTCTAGCTATCGCACATTTCATGAAGGACGTTACTTGCTAGGTGACGCAATGGTTCTTAATTTTCAGTTCATTAAAGAAAACCCATTACTATTCATAAAAATATTAATTTCAGTTTCATACTACTCACATTGCCAGCGCCCCGGGTGTAACATTTTCATAACATCTTGATGTCATACAGAACAGTACAATGTTAGAAAACATTTCTTGCACTAGATAGAAAACCATGAAAACACAAAGAAATACAACTCTGTAATAAATTATTTGACGTAAATGTGTTGGGGGAAGTGGTCTCTTTGTCTTGGCCCTTTGTCCTGGGATTAAAATGAATTTGCGCACCTTCCTTTGTCTGAAAATCGTAATGACATAATGTACAATACGTAAAACGTATACAGTTAGCTGTACTGAACTCTGCTACAGACAACAAAAAATACAAAAAATAATTATTTTTTTAAAGTCTTAAACCTATAGTTCAACGCAGATAGACGTAAAGACTGGAAGCCAGTCTAAGTTTCTTGGGCGTAGAGGTGAGGGATATTGTGCCTGCAAGAGCCTTTGTCGCCTTAAGTGAACCATTTGTGCCTGAAACATGCGAAACAGTTTCAGATTTGATTAGGGGGATGGGCATTAAAATATTTTATTATACCATCGCGCATTATAAAAACACTTACTTTGATGCAGAACATTATTTGTTGTCACGCATAAATTTTTGGTTAAATATGAACCACTGCAAGGTACGTTTAACACAAACAGAATTTTGGTTTGATCTATATATTAAAGGGCGATGGTAACCTTGTTTTGTCGTAACAATAGGTCAGCAGTATTCTTTTTAGTATAGTATTTTATTGTTTTTTAAAGGTTAAACTAATAAGTTAATTATTTCAGGAATTTTTTTTTATTTTGTAACGTAACATATAGGAAATTTCGTCACGTTATAAAAATATATTACACGAAAGGAATACTTTAATATTGATTGTTTACCCGTTCCTTTGGTTGCAGCAAGAATTCTATGCTGTAAATAATTCCCAAATCATTTTTTTTCCGACAAATACATTTTGTTAAATTAGAATAGGAAGGCTACTCTGAATTGAATGAGAATGATTGAAATATATTTAAGTAAATTTTAATTGTGATTTAAAACTGGATCTGAAAATGTAATGAGCTATTGCAGTGTGTGTGAGAGTATTTGACAGACGCCGGTACCGTTCTCCTTGCAATCTGAAAACCTGCTCGTGCCTTAGAGGGTACGTACATAGGAAGAAAAATTACCAAATTACAAATTGACTGCATTTAAACAGCAGAAACGTAGAGGAGTTGAATATAAATGGCGGTTCTGGAGCAAGACGATGGGAGATCGGAGCCGTTCATGCCGTCATTCCGGGCGGTCGGCGGCCATATTAAATCAAGGTGAAATTGACCCATGACCTTAACCCTGTGCCCATGACTTTAGATAACCTTAAAAACAAAAAATTCAAAATAATTAACTAAAAATTTATAAAACAACTACTAAAAATTATTTAAAAATTAAAATTTCGAATGTTTGGGCATAGAGGGAAATCGGGAAAGGAACCGATGCGCCAACTGGTCACCATATTATTAGGTCACCAAACCGCAGTGTTGGATTTCGGTAGCCTTGTCCTGGTGACCTATGACCTTAACCTATTGACTTTGAATGACATTTAACCTTTAACCAAAAAATGGTAAAACATTCCAAAAATTTCTTTAACATTTATAAAAAAAATATATAAGCATTATAACAAAAAATTTAAAAAATCGAGGTAATATTATAAATCAGATTTAAAAATTATTTTAAAAAACTTACATTTTCGAAGGAACTCACAGCACCACATCCAGCAGACAACTGACCCCCCTCCGATAAATCGTATTGTATTAACATTACCATCCTCTACCCCCTCATCAATGCTCATTCTGTCGAATGCACTCCACCTGCCATATTATTTTCTTAGTTTGTCATTTGTTTACATTTTCAACACCTAGGTGGCACTGATGACTCCGACCAACATGTTAAATCTGGGTGACCTTAATCTTGACCTCACATATGTTATATTGACACCATAACCATGGATAACCTTGAACGCAAAAATGTATTATATTTTTTTTTATAATATCCAAAAAATTCCAAAAATATTTAAAAATATAAAAATTAATTAAATCCTTATTTTATAATTAATCTTTTCATAAATCTCGCAATCTTCCCATCAATCAGCACCGCAATCAGTACCGCAATCAGCAATCCACACCAATCCACATCAATCCACACCAATATACATCAATCCACACACCAATCCACATACCAAACCACACACCTATCTATCACACCAATCCACACACCATTCCACACACCAACCCACACACAAATTCACACACAATTACACACCAATCACAACACCAATCTACAAAAATCCATACAAATACACTCCAATCCATACATGTATCCACACACCAATCCCCACACCAATTCGCACAAATACACACACCAATACACACCAATCTATACCAATCCACACCAATCCTTCGCAATCCTCCTCCGCAATCCGCAGCAATCATTCGCAATCCTCCTCCGCAATCCACAGTAATCCTTCGCAATCCTCCTCTGCAATCCACAGCAATCCACGACAATTCTTCGCAATCCGCCTCCACAATTCACAGCAACCCACGCCAATCCTTCGATCAATCCCAATATTTTGACCAATCCCAATCCTTCGAACAATCCCAACCCTTCGCAATCCTCCTCCACAATCCACAGCAACCCATGTCAATCATTCGATCAATCCTAATCCTTGGATCAACCCCAATCCTTTGAACAATCCCAACCCTTCGCAATCATCCTCAACAATCCAAAGCAACCCATCTCAATACTTCGATCAATCCTAATCCTTCGATCTATCCTTCAGATCAATCCTTCGGTTTATCCCCCACCCATATGTATAGAAATTACATCCGTTCGCCAAGAATCTCCCAATTTGTTCATGTCGACAAAATTAATGTTTTGTATGCATTCAATTATCCAAGCAATTTTATACTAAATGTTTAATCATCTATCTATATGCAGACATTGTCTTTAATAGTCTATTGCTCATAGCACCACTTAAATGTTGTAAAGGAAAAAATGATACGACACACAAAAGTAAAGAAAAACCAATTGTTTTATAAAATAATTTATTATTATGATAAAATAATAGGTTTTTCTTTACTTTTGTGTGTCGTATCTTTTTTCCCTCACAACTTTAAAGTGTTGCTATGAGCACTCGACTATTAAAGAAAATATTTTCATATGGAATGATGATTAGACCTTTGGTATAAAAATGCATTGATCGTTGACTGTATACAAAACATAAATTCTCTTGACATGTACAATTTTAGAGAAAGTTGGTGAACGGATGTAATTTCTATACATATGGGTGGGGGACAAACCGAAGGATTGATTGAAGGATTGTAATTAATCCAAGGATTGGGCTTGTTCTAAGGATTGACATAGGTTGCTGTGGATTGTGGAGGAAGATTACGAAAGGTTCGGTTTGTTCGAATCATTAGGATTGATCGAAGGAATGACATGGGTTGCTGTGGATTCTGGAGGAGGATTGCGAAGGGTTGCAATTGTTCGAGAGATTGCGATTGATCGAAGGATTGGCATAGGTTGCTGTGGATTGTGGAGGAGAATTGCGAAGGATTGTCGTGGATTACTGTGGATTGCGGAGGAGGATTGCGTAGGAGCATTGCGTAGGATTGGTGTGGATTTGTATGGATTGGTGTGAATTGGTGTGGATTGGTTTGTGTAATTGTGTGTATTGGTGTGGGGATTTGTGTAGATTGCTGTGGATTGGTGTGTAGATTGGTGCGAATTGGCGTATGGTTGGGTGTTGTTTGGTGTGTGTTTTAGTGTGGATTGGTGTGGATTAGTGTGTGGATTGGTGTGGATAGTTGTTTGATTCATCTGTGGATTTGAGTGGATTGGTGTGGATTGGTGTATGGATTGGCGTGGATTGGTATGTGGATTGTTGGGGATTGGTGTGTGGATAGGCGTGTTGATTGGTATGTGGAATGGTGTGGATTGGTGTGGATCAGTGTCGTTGTTGTGTGGATTAGTGTGGATCAGTGTGGTTGGTGTGGATTTGTGGGGATCTGTGTGTGGAATGATGTAGATTGGTGTGTGGATTGGTGTAGATTGGTGTGAATTAGTGTGGATTGCTGATTACGGTGCTGATTGCATTGCTGATTGATTGAACGATTGCAAAATTAATAAAAAATAAGTCTTCAATTAATTTTTTTAACATTTTAAATATTTTTTGGAGTTTACAAAAAAATTAGAATTTTTTTTGTTACAATGTTAACCAAGGTCATGGGCACAGGGTTAAGGTCACATATGTGAGGTCAAGGTGAATGTCACCTACATTTAACATGTTGATCGGAGTCATCAGTACTACCTAGGTATAGACAATGTAAACCAATAATAAACTAAGAAAACAATATGGCGGGTGGAGTGTATTCAACAGAATGAGCAAAGGTGAGAGGTTGGGGAGGAGAATGTTAATAATATGATTGATTGGAGGGGGGTCAGTCGCCTGCTGGACGTGGTGCTGTAGGGGACCTCCATAAATGAAATATTTGAAAAATAATTTTAAAAACTAATAGTTTACGTTATTTTTTATTAATTTTATATAATTATTGACGATTTTTGTTTGGTTGAAGGTCAAAGGTCTTTCAAGGTAAACTGGTTAAGGTCACCGGTTGGCGCCTTGGCTAACGTCCTGAGTCCCCTCTATGCGCAAACATTATAAATTTTAATTTTTTAACAATTTTTTAAATAATTTTATAGTAATATTTTATATATTTTAAATACATTCATAATAAATTTTTGATAAATTTTTTGAAGTTTTTGTGTTTAAGGTCATCCAAAGTAATGGGCACCTGGTCAAGGTCAAGGTCACCTGGATCCAATATGACCGCCAACCGTACGAAATGACATAGCATGAATGGCTTTAACTGTATGATCCCCCATCCCCTTCAGCCAGATCCCCTATTTATATTCTACTGAGAGGAAACAAGACACATAAAATATGAAACCCTTGATAATTCAACATACAATACTCAGAAATGGCGCAAGACAAGTGACTTTATACCCTTTGTATGAATGCAACTAATAAAATGTGTTAACTACAGACAACACTACATTAACGTAACATATTTTAACTAGTAATATTATTACTTTAAGGAAATACTGGCGTAGTTGCAAAATAATAAAATACTGAATTTACTGTAAATATGAAAAATAGAAATCAATCTGAATTTAGAGAAAGTGAACTGTAATTGATTCAGACAAATTAAGACTTTTAAATAAATTTAACTATCACCTCTCCTATGTGAGCTATATTCAATTTCAAATTACATGACAAAATAATTGATACTGGAGTTTCTGGCTTGAGTAAGGTTTATCAGTGTCCCAGATTAATAAGCAGAAAATTAATACACTGCGGCTAGAGTACATGATGTAATTACAAGTTCTCAGACCTCTGGAATGTTCTAGGTAGACGAAAGCGGTAACATTTTCTAATAAAATTGTTAGTAATAAGACCCAGAAAATAATTAACTCTTGATAATAGCCAGAAAATTCATTGATGAATGATGGCAAAATAGTGGCGTAAGCCTTTGGAAATACTCATCCTTCCGAAGTGGAGTTTGCAGCGTCGGTTAAATAAAAACCACTGAAAATCTAAAAATTTGGCGTTTCAGTACTCTTGCTTGTCCACGCACATTTACAGAACTTTAAGGCACCTCTCAACACCTCTCCTAGGCTTACGATGGGCAGTCGTAACAAAATTTAACAAAAAAATCGCCGGACAAAATTACTATGAACTGCCTCCCATCATGTCTGGTTTGAGAGTCCTGGGGTCATACAAAAGGTCAATGACCTTGAAAATAATCTAAGATAACCTCATTCCCAGTTATCAGAAACTTAGGTCAAAAATAGCAAGAGTTCATTTCTCTGAGTTGCAAATAACTTACATACGTTTTTAAATAGTCTGCTGCAAAGAGAAATATAAATTACATGTACTTCTGCCACTGAATATAAACAGCACTCTGTAGTAATATTTAAAAACATAAGAAAATGAAATTTAAATAAATTTAGGAGAGGTTGTTCTAAAGATCCTAAAGATACAATTTTGACCAAAACTAAATGAAAAATAATTAAACAAAACAAATGTGATAAAATTAAAAAATACTTTCTCAGTTCAGATGTAAACTAATAAACGTATGGGGGGATACTGCCTCACTACAGTCAGCCCCCCCCCCCCCAATCCAAGCTGTTGAAACATTTGACCAGGTGATAAAATCTTGAAACAGCTTCTCTTTTAGATATATTACATGTCATAAAACATTTCAGAAAGTGAACGACCGGTAAATATTTACAGACCAGATTCGAATTTAGAGTCCCAAAATTACAATGTAGCCTAGCCATTTTGGAAGATAACATAAGTTCACTGAAACATATAAACAATTAATCAACTCATCAATTAAACACACAATGAAACAAATACATATATTACATTATGTGTTCAGCAATAAAATACTTTTCTTAACACCTGAAAAAGAAACAATAAATTACATAAATTACAAGTTTTTCTGCGCGCCATACGCTCCATTACAAACAAAGGTTAGCAGCAATGATTCTCATGCTGCTTTGAGTTGTCAATCGCTACGGGTTCAGGAGCAATTTCTCGATTTTCCTAACTCGTCAGCTAATATCGTTACTACGGTGAACTTCACAACTCAACAATTAAAACCAAAATGTGCAAAATCATTAAATTTATTTATATATATAAAATATTAAGCAATACGTTTCAGTTTTGATAAATAACTATTTAAAGAAAATCAGCATAGTTTACCCTGTAGTCAAATATATACATTTCAACAATAACACTTTGTCATGAATAAATTAAAGACATGTATTCGCAAAAACGGAACCCAAGAAAATACTAAAAAAACTTTCAACAAGAAATCGTCAATAAATAAATAAATTGACGACCTCGTATCCTGATTGACTTGGTATAACCACAACTGTAAGTACACATATGTCATCTACACAAACAAGGTTAGGAGTGTTTTATTGTATCACGTGAGTATGTAGGGTATTGACCGTGTAACGTCGCAGCTGTTAGATATTTATTAAATTTACGTGAGTGCTGTAGCGAGTGTCGGCTGTATTGTTAACACAGTTATATACTTTTAAGGACGTGCTAACATCTTCAGCGTGTTCTAGTCCTTATCGAATTACTGCTCTCTTCAGCCTTAGGGCACCCGCGCACGAGGCGTCTACGAAACTTTTCGCGACTTGCAGCGTGACCACGACCGCGGCCAAACCACGCCACTCGACACTCAGTCGGAAAATGAATGAGGATCAAGCAGCAGCAATTTGGTACTTAATGAGAAAACAGCGAAAGGAAAAAAAATATGTCTTGGGTGCATCCTATAATAAAAACACGTGAAAATAATGGCTTGTTTGCAACGTTTTACCAAGATCTCAGGCAGTACGAAGACAACATTTTTAACTACACAAGGATGTCTGTTAGGTCTTTCGATGAATTTTCATGCATTAGAAGACTCACTGAAAGGTTGTGATACACCAATGAGGAAGGCTATCACACCAGAAATGAAACTGGTTGTTACTTTAAGGTAAGTGAGAATAGCATTACAATTGTAAAAAAAAAAATAGTACTAAATTTATTTTCAGGTACAGAAGAAAAGAGTTATAAAATCTACAGTCGCAAATTGTATGAAAAGTGTTATTCAAAGTTATAAAAAACGGAGAAGAGTGCGATTATATACAAATTACATGGCACCATTCTTAAAATATTGCTGTCAATTAAAAAGTGTCAGTACTTCCAGCTGTTCAGAATCCAGTGAAATGTCGGGCTGAGAGGACCATGTGTTCACTGATCGGTGTTATATTCTACCCTAGACTGGTTCTTGGCCTATTTTAGTTGCAGAGTACCTTGAAGTGCCTGGGTATTGATGTTGATTTAGTTGACCGACAGGAATTGGAATGGATGATCTGTATAGTGGTGGTATTGGTGATCAATATTCTGATATCAGAGATGTTTGGTGGTTGTCAAATATATAATACGGCGTGTCATCTCTTTGAGTGTAGTCTATATTCCTCATTATCACATTTATGACTTCCATTTGAGTCATAGGCTACTGAGACCCTGAAACCTTCCTCATATGGGGTACCACAGGCAACAGGAACTGTCTGTCAGCATCCATCTATAGAAGTTTCTGGGTTTCGTCCCTGCTCTGTATAGAAGTCTTCAATACGGTTACCGGTTATCAAGACCTCAATGTTAAGAGCCGCCCAAATCTCTTCACTCACTTCAATACAGCTACTAAGTCTGCATCAGCATCCTCATATTTCCTCTTGTTATTCTTCTTTTGCCTTGTAGAATCGTCTACCTCATACGGTCCTTCCATGTCATTTTGGGGGTTACCTATTATTGTGTCAGCAGTTTCCTGAGTTATTGACCATGTTGTATTCAAACCAGAGGAAAATTTACCTAAAAAAAATAACTGAGTTGTGTAGACATACGGACTCTGACGATTTGCAGCTGATCCACTTTTGACGTTCTTCTGCCGTCTCTGCTCTCTGCTGCTTTTCCATTTTTTAAAGACTTGCACCTAAAACAAAACAAAAATATCACTGCCAGAGAAATTTATGTTTCAATCCTAGCCATTAACTGTTATACTTCACCAACTTTTTTCAATTATGGTTAGCATTTAATTGTTTATACAACTTTGAGTATTTTCGAGTTTGTTTTATTTTCCCATGGCTTTACTAGCATAATTGAGATTATAAGTGTTAATAATTGACATGATATTGTACTACATTGTTATTCTTAGTTGTCTGTTATGGTAAAAATTCGAATTGTTGTAAAATAATTTATTATTTTATTTGAATACAGTGTTTTCTTTTAAAATGTAAAGGGTGTGTAGTTTTACGTTAGGATGTGGATGTATGGAAAAAAAATATCATCGAATTATTTTGGGCTGTTTTCAAGTAACGCTGATAGTATTATTTCTTCTCAGCTTTACTTTTAATATATTTATTGACATCAAATTTATTATTGGGAAGAAGCTATAGTATTACACGATATGGTTACGACCTAAATCATAGGCATTACTGCGATAATTAACTTTTTCAGGTATATTGCTACAGGCCGCTCTTTTGCGAATTTGCATTACGCCTACCGAATTGGATATACTACTGCCAGAGACATAGTCCAAGAAGTTTGTGAAAGCAATGTGACAAGTTCTTAAGGATGATTATTTACCAGAGCCCACAAGAGAGAAACGGTTGCAGGTAGCTGAAGAATTCGAGAACCGCGCAAACTTTCCTAATTGCATTGGGGCTGTCGATGGGAAGCTCATACGAATAATAAAACCAAATTATTCCGGTTCAGTGAAGTATAATTATAAGCACTTTTTTCTATAGTTTTAATTGCAGTGTGTGATGCCAATTACAATTTTGTGGCAGTTAATATTGGTGCAGATGGTAAAGAAAGTGACTCTACTATTTTAAAATATTCTTTGTTTTACAAAGCTCTGATGAACAATGATGTTGATCTCTCGGAAAACTTTCCGATTTCTGCAACCAGGGACGAACCTATGCCGTATGTTTTCGTGGGTGATGAGGCTTTCCAGTTAACGGAGCACCTGATGCGTCCTTATGGCGGCAAAAGTTTAACTACACACTTTCCCGTGATATACGTTTTATCGAGTGCACTTTTGGGATACTGTCGAATAAATGGCGCGTCTTTCACCACCCTCTCAATGTATCGAGACCATTCGAAATTAACACCATTGGCCACCATCGAAATATAGGGACTTGCTTGCTGAGTAATTTGAATATGAGGGAAAATTTGACGAGCAGGATAATTACGTTTATAACGGTTTGTCCTAATGTTTCATTTTTACTTTTTTTACAATTTGCAACAATTTATAAATGTTACCTAACATATTAAATTAAGTTTGTGTGGAATACAGAATTATGCTGAATAATTTTTACCTTAGTTATAATAATATTTTAGTTGAGGTCTACTTACATAGAATTTGTTTTTCACTGACTGAAAGGCCTGCTCCACCAAACAAGTTTACTAGCTCTTCCCAGCACTTTCTTTTCGCAACTTTGTTACTATACTCTTCACGCCTTAAATTCCAAACTACTGGACGGTTTTCAATCCCCATGATAAAACTTTGAGTACCAAAGTTCTGAGATTGTTCCATGTTGAATAATAATGTTAGGGTTCGAAACACGAAAGCACACTGCACAACAAATCATTTAGACTAGGAGCGGTGCCTGAAGACGACTGGCCGCTCTCGCTTCAGTGACCTGTGCACTACCTACCATTGAATAGCAGGTGAAATTTGGCCACGGCGACCGCTAGGTTGCGCGCGCGTCGCCCGGGAACCCAATGGCTGCGGCGACCAGCCGTCAGTCAGTCATCTGCATTGATTAACATTTGTATTAAGCGATTTTTTTTAAAGCACGTGGTGGGCGGCCCGCACACCCACACCAGTATTTTTTTTTTAAGGGGACACCGTGTGTTTTGAGTTGAGAGAGAGAGAGAGAGAGAGAGAGAGAGAGAGAGAGAGAGAGAGAGAGAGAGAGCTTATCAGCTGAAATGTGTGAGGATGTTTAGGTCAGCGGAGAAGGCCAAGTGTCCCGAGAAAATTTGCCGGACATCGCCAAGTCCATCACGGGTGATACTGGTGGCAATGACATCAATCACGTTTCCCACATGCGCGAAAATACAGGTGCGACCCCTGCCGGGAATCGAACCTAGCTCGCCTTGATGGGAGGCGTGTGCAACTGCTGTCGAGAAGATGGTGTGAATTATTGAGCGTATACTGTCCTGTGTCGGTGCCAAATAATTATTATAGAAAGGGGACCAGATTTCTACCGTCACGTTTCGTGGTTTTCTGGGATGGTGATTATCGCAGTGTTCACAGAACAGTTTGTAAATATTTATGCTTTGGGGAATATGGCTTGCATTTATTGCTGCCGTCATTTTAATGCCTTTAGCAGGGCTTCAGAAAAGTTGTAAGTAACCAAGAATTTACTAAAAAAATTTGATCACGGAGCTTTAGGGGAAACGCAGATTCCTTCCAACGTCATGCAGACGTCCTCAGCCACCACACTCATTACTTCGTGACGCACTACGTTTGGCACACGGGAGTGAGTCGCTTATTTTAGTGGCCACAGAATTAGTCACGTCGGCCTGCGCCGCGCCAGCGGGATTACGGAGGAAAAAGGATGAAAAAAGGGGGAAGGGGAAGTTATTTAGTTCGAATTCCTAGATGGCTTCTTGCGGCGGTGACGTACGCATTTACGTCCCTAGTATCTGTCAAGGTCACCTCTTCCTCTCTGTCGCCAGTCAACAAGAACTTCCACAAACCAAGCTTTTCCTGATTACTCCGACGATGTAGTATCAGTGCAGCTAAACTCCTCGCAAAGCAAGCAGCTTTGATGGAGCTATTGAAAAGTTCAGGCAGTTTTTTTCTGAAGTATTGAAAATAAAAGTTTGACGCTCAGATTTTACTGTATTTTAATATTTTATAACTATGAGTATATTATATTTCAGACAAGATAGTCTAGAAAGCTAATTAATATGTTTTTTTTTAATTATACCTGAGAAATTACTATTGAAAAAATTTAGCTTATTTATAAAAAGAATGGCTAAAAATTTGTGATATATTTGGCAAGCGTACAACATTTTACATTCATTGTACATGCACGAGAATTGGCAACTTCAGTTTTGTCAGCCACATCTACCAGATGTCATTTCGGTATTTGACTAAAACAGAGCTGGGCAGTACCGAAAATACAAGTATTTGAAATACATATTTTCGATAGATTTGTATTTGGTATCGAAAAAAAATTTTATACTTAGTATTTTGTAACGGTATAAAATACTTTATTGTAGTATTTTGTATTTTACAAAATACTTTTTAATTTCAAAATACATTTCTAGGTTGCACGGATATTGGAAACCACCTTTTATTAGAGTCCTTTGCGGTACTGTTTAATAAAATGAATATGTTATGAACATTTGCTTCCATGCTCAAACGTTGAAAGATCTCCAAAAAATCTGTGTCATATATTACTGTCTGTGCAATACATTTTTTATTCGTGGAAAAATATTTTTTTTAATAACAATTTTTTATCTGATATACTGCACCAATGGTGGTGTCCATCTAATATCTATGTTGTCAAGCACCGCAGAAAATGAAAATAGCTGAACCCTATTGAGTATACATATCTCTGTGAAGTGCTTTCGATAATATACAAAGTTCTAAGGTGCGTCGTTGTTTGTTGACAAGGATGTTGAATGTGTTGAGTGAAAGCCCAGTGTGGATTGTTATTAAGTAGTTTGAATTAAAGGAAACGGCAATGGTGGATAATAATAATAAAAAATTTGGGCTTCCAAGATGTGCAATTTTAGATGGCAAATACTTCACAGTCGTTGAAGATACTGAAGGCAAAGTCAAAGCTCGGTGTGAGTCGTGTCAACCAGGCAAATGTGCTATTATCAGTGGTTCGTACACAGCCACAACCAATTTCAAAAGCCACTTAAAGATAAGTAAATACAGTACGGACAGGCTTACAGCTATGCTTACTGCTCAATATAAATCATGCACTCCAATAAATACATTACAACACAATACTATATATGCATTTACACTTTTTCAGAGTATATATCCCAATGAGATAATTGCATTTGAAATTTATAAACTTGAGTGGGCTAGGAATGGAGTTGGAGTTTCAAGAAAGAGAGAAAGAAATCCACAAGAAAACCGATGACGACCATCCACAACAATTAAAGCAAATGCTTGTTTCTTTTGCAAATAGGCCTACTTCAAGTAATGTTGCAAGCTAGAAGAAATTTGATACACTAATCACAAAATTTGTAGTAAATGGTATGATACCATTATCAATTGTAGATGACCAAGACTTTGTAAATTTATTTGAAGGTATATTTTTCATGTTATAATACATAATTTATTAATTTATTTTCGCTACATATTAATTATGAATCATTGTATGATATCTTAATACTTATAGCTTTCAGGCAAGGATCTTGGTGTAAATGTCATGTCGCGGTGGACAATTTGAAGACAAACAAATTCACTGCTAACGAAACTTATGTTTGATATAAGAGAAAATATTAATAAAATACTATATGTCTGCACAACTGTAGATTTATGGTCAACGAAAACCAGACATTTCTTGGCAGTTGCTGCTCACTGGGTAAACCAATGTTCTAGTATTAATATTTTTTTAAAATTTTATAATGATTTCAGTTTTTATGAACACAAACTAGAGTAGCTATGTATTGAAATTATAACAAAAAATTACTTTTAAAAATGTTGCATTCATTGTCGTTATAATATAACATAATGAAATTATTTATTGCAGATTAATAATGTAACATTTGAGCGGCGGTCTGCTGTTTTAGCTTGCAAGAGATTTTCTGGATCCCATGCTTATGACAGAACAGCTTAGATACTCGATAATATAAATAATTCCTTTGGACTTACTTATAATAAGAATTGTCTCAACCATTACTGACAATGGCTCAAATTTTGTGAAAGCATTCAAGGCTTTTGGAATGAAATTTCGAACCATTTCAGTTAAATTACTATTGTACCCATGAATAATATCCAAAACTACAGATTAGCACGAAATATTAAAATGACTATACATACATAGGAAGTTTCGAGGACACTATGCGAAAATTGAAATTATCATACAGATATAGTAAGTATAATAATGCTTTATATCTCAATTCTCATTCGAGATGACTGTGTGGATAATGAAGACAACAAAATCAGTAAAGAATCAATCATCAGATGAAGTTGAGTTTACTTTCATTGATGACTAAAGGAATGCTCCTCCTTAGTCAATTCTTCAGACGGGTCAGCCCACTCTGATTCTTCCAAATCATATCCGATGTGCTTCTCACACACTTAATCTTATAGCCACAACCGACACCAACAAGGTTATCCAGAGCACTCCATCGGCCTTAAGAATACATAATCCTGTATTAGCTAAGTGCTTTTCTTTGTGGAATGCTTCAGGCCGGCCAAAATACGCAGAATGAATTTTGTCTATACTAAACTCTGAATTAAGTTATCCCTGTGTCACAGGGTGGAATTCAATGCATGACTCAATCTGCTCGATCATACGGTTTCGCGAAAAGTTACCAGAAGTTTTTTTAGTTCTGAGACTTAAGTGTAGTTTCAAGGAAAGAAGCTATATTACCTAAATGAGTATGCTTACATTTTCAAGCCACTTGTAACTACTATTAACCGCTTACAAGGCGATGGCTGCTATTATGGTCAGCTATTGCCAACATTGTTCACGCTGGGTAAAAAATTCGAAGAACTTGAACATCTCAGGTATTGTGCAACACTTCTACAAGGTATAAATTATGCCCTGGAAAAGAGATTTGAAAAACATTTCCAATTATCCTCTGAAGTAAATGAAGCCATAATAACAGCATTTACCCACCCATTCTTTAAAATGAGATGGTTACCTGCTGATGTTGGGAATAATTGCAGAAAGCGAGTTCAAGAACTTCTTATAAATGCTGCTAAAGATATGAACCCTGCTTCAAGCAACCACAATGAAAACCAATAGGCTTCAACAGATGATGAATGGTTTGTTTTCGGTGAAGAATATAATTCTTGCCCAGAAGCAAGTGAGGTTAACAAAATAGAACGGAAGTACTACAATTTATGCAAGACAAATCAAGACAAGTGAAAATACTGGATAATTATCCTCTGGTACGAAATGAAGGTTTTTCTTAGGTATAATACAAGCCTAACATCAAGTGTTCCTGTAGAAAATGTTTTCTCGTTTGCAGGGTTTGTACGTAGTCCCAGACGACACAGACTTAGTGACTCAATGTTTGAAAAACTTGTTCGCTTGAAGGGAAATAAAGCATTTTCAGGACATACTAAATAAATAATGATTAATGATCATGTAATTTTTTTGGAATGTATATTTTGGAATTTGCACGTGTATTTTAAAATACTAATTTTTATCTTGTATTTTCAATATATTCTCAACATGCATTTTGTATTGAAAATACATTTTAAGGGGTATTTTGAATCTAAAATACTTTTTGCAAGTATTTAACCCATATCTGGACTAAAACCACACGGAATTTGGCCATTCAAGAGCTAGATGTTTTCAATGGCTCAGAATTATCTGGCTATATAGGCCATACGTCCCATTCTGAACGAGACAATTCGGTTTTTTTTAACTTTTGAAAGCGCCCCGTTAGCTTAATTTCGTCCCTTTTTTCCTTCAAAGGGTTAAGATCTTTAATAAAGACAAGAAATAATAATTTTAAAAAATCCTTGATTAGATAGGTACTTCAACGCCTAAATGAAATACTATGTTGCATGTGCATTATATAGACAAATTTTTTGTTCACTGAATGAAAGACATAGCGTGTGTTATGCAAATCAATCAAAAAATACAGTTTCATTTGCTTTTTAAATATACGTGTCTTATTTTATTATAATTGCTTAAAATAAAACAAATGCTAATACTTTTTACTTTGTTATTTACTTTACATTTTTCCCAAATTTACAGGGCTATCCCGTTTTGTCAGAAATGAGTTATGTCCATCCTTTCTCAACGCATTTCGAACAAATAATTGTTATAGATTGGAAATTTTCGTTAGTTCAGTGACATGTAGTTTATATTCTAAATCCTCTTTTCTTTTGTGGCTTAACTGCTTGTCCTTGCAGCTGCCCTGTTGTGCAGTCAGTTTTACTGCTGAACAGGCAGTACATCGGCTCTCAAGACCTCAATGTTAAGAGCCACCCCAATTTCGTCACTCACTCACTCTCACCAGGTAGCACAGTGTTTTGTCTTGTGTTTTTCTTGCATGTTTGTTAGTTTCAGTGCCTCTTCAGGGCATGTCTAAAAGTGCAATGGAATTAATAATTTTTCTAAACCATACAGGTTTGACATTTTTTTTCAGGACGTGGTGCACGCCATATAAACCAATAACCACTTAAAGGAGGTGGTGGTGTGGCTATTCACGCGCAAAATGTGAGGTACCCGAATGGCACATGTTCTGATGTCACCTACAGAAGAGAGATTCACTGACTTATGATACAACTGGAAATACAGCTGGTACAATAGTGAGATAAACCCAACACCTCTTGCAACGAAGCAACAGCCATCAGCGCAGGGTATACTGTAGATAAGTACACATAAATGTTGTGGCGACTCCTTTGGGGTGGACATATACATTATCTGATTGGCTGCGCGAGGCCTTGTTTCTGATTGGCTACTGCATGCTGCGAGAGGTTCCTTACTTGCTGAACTGCAGGCTGGCGAGTAGGTTACGAGGCTCTGATTGGCGAACGACATTCCAACATTTTACTGGCCAGTGACGCCATTTTGCGGGCGTGTGCCTGTAGTTTGTGTTATAAGCAACTCTTTCACTTCTGTATTCTGAATTACTCTGTGGGTATACCATACATTAAAAATTTCTTACTAAGTGTATGTTAAACTATCGTTCTCTAATGTAGCAATTTAACTATAAACCAACTTATTTAGTATATTTTATTTATGTTAGTTTGTAATGTTAAGAAACTTCGTTAACGTCCAACAACGGTGTTCTATTTCGGGAGATTTTTACTTGGCAATATCTACCAACGCGTTATTTTTTTTTTTTTAAATCATGGAATGCATCCAATCTTTTTATTCGAAAACACAAATCAAAAAAGACTTTTTTTATGCTAAAAATGTAATTAACTGAAGTAACACTTGGGGAGATTCCCTTCATGCTGTAGTTATATCCTTGTCAGAAGTAACTTATAAATTAAACGAATCTTAAAGAGTATTTGAAGACTCTGGATCTGAGAGCCTTGTTCAGGATTGCAGCAGGGCGTGTTGGAGGCGCGCGAGGCCAGCCAGTAATGACAGAACGGAACTGGCGGTGTAACGGCATTTGTACGAGCCGCAGATAGAGGCGATGATGGGCGTGCTGTGTGGTCGCGCGAAGAAGTGCGCCCCGACACAGCGCCTCGCTAATCAGCTGTGCTATCAGCTGGAGAAGTCTGGTACCAGCCCTCGCCTCACGCCTTCGCTGTCAACAGTGCGAGCTACAGCGCACTACTGGCATGTTTCTCTTGTTCTAAACTGATTCACTGATTCTCATTTACACCGCCAATCTGTTAGAAAAACATTTCTGAGGAACTGCGGCGAAGAACACGTAAAAAACTATGCAGAAATCTTCACAAAATTACGGACACTTGTTTTTTTAAGAGGACTTTTCATAAAATTTAAAGAATTTCTGTGAATTCATGGAACCTATCCGTAATTTTTTTCGTAAGGTGTCTGGTGTTCTGGTTTATAAAGACGGACTACAAGAAAAATAAGGTAAAATCCTGTGTCCATAAGGGAAATTAGAAATAAATCAAAAGTTCGTGAAGATAGACTCTCACTACTTACCTACCATAATCGCCTAATACACACGAGTGCTAAAATCTCATTTGCATTTAAGAAAATACGTAATTCTTTTCAGTTCCTTAGCAATTCTTGGGTGTTTGAAGTTTTGCTAGGTGCTGCAGATGGCTTGCACCCCTTTTTTTATGTTTGAAGAAGCGACGAACGCTTCGTGTAGCCTCGACATTGTTCGTTTCCGAACGCCGAAGCTACGTGGAATACGGAAAGGTTCCGTAATTTGTATGTACGAAACTTTTTTCAGTTTTTTTTACTGCAGCGAATGTTTTGTAAAAATAACCCATGCAGACCCAGTGTACACAATTGTGTATATTAAGGACGTGTAGGTAATTTTTGGTCTGTACTGCACACTGCGAAGCTCAATGGCCAATGATCTTACCTGTGGGTAAATGATTCGCAAACCGTCTTACTGGTCTGGGTTATAATTGGTTCTAGTAAATGTAGCCAATTATATAGCCTTACGCTCATCAGTTGTGGCAAAGAAAGAAGTGTTGTGTCGACTTAAGTACAGCACGAATCATAAAATTTTTTGTTTGAAATATCTGAAGCAGTAAATTAAAGTGGGTATGAAAGGGTCAAATACGCATTTCCGTAAAAATTCCAGTGATGTACGGACATTTTTAACTTGAGGAGTTGGTTGTGGGGAGGGGAAGTTTATAAAAAAAACCACCCTGAACTTAACAGCTAAACCCTGTACGCATATCCATGCTCTGCCCTGGAGTAGGTTACAAGACGTCCGGCAAAAGGGGAAATTGTCCTCTTTAAGCTCACGTACTTTGCGTCTGGCCGGATGTTTCGTGGTAATCAGAAAAGCTCTGTATTTTATTTTAGTTGATAAAAGACAGTATTTTCCTACCAAGTATTTTGATTGTACAGTTTTTCCAAGACTAATTGTTATAGCTATGTTGCCAAAATTAATTTCGTCAATTATATAAAAACGTCTGTTTGTTTTTGTTTTTTATTTCTTTCAATTTCTAACTTATTTTTTTTACACTGCAGTGTGTGCATATAGTGTATTCACGGTTTCTTCACGCTTTTTGAATCAAACCTTGGAAAAATCACCCCAACGTTTGACGTGTTGGGTATATTTCCTAAATATGTTTCACAGGCGTTTTATATTTCTGTAAATTTAAAAATACCTTATTTGTGGTTAAATTGAACTTTTACATGTATTTTATGAATAAGTTATGTTACTACATTTATAATCTATACAAACAGTGAGATAACAGGTGTGTTGGTAATGGATAGTAAGAAATTATTATTATGCAAAGTGTTATAAAACGGAATGTGCACGGTGCACGCGAATGCGGTGCGTTGTCCCTTTGGTGTAATTTTCTAGACTAGGTTAAATTTTCTTGCACGAGGTGGAGGAATATCCTGGAAGTACAACTTTAGCAGGACTTCAGAAAAGTTGGAAGTAACCGTGAATGATATATACACACACACACACTTTTTGTACTACCGCAAACCGTAAATAAATCAGGAAAAAAGGTGAGCTATTTTATTTGTTTAGTATGTAGATTATTTCAAAAATTGGAAAGTATTGACACATTCACGCAGTTGTAGGGATAAGTATTTAGTTCTCCGAATTTTTCCAATTCAAACATTAAGAAGGATATAGCAACATATGTATTGTGTTCTTGAAATTTTGTGATGGGGACTGTTGCATAGTCGCTTGAGTTGAGGTTCATTATTTTTTGATTGTTTTATTCGTACTTATCGCTAGCAGTAGTCGCTGTCGTTTTGTCGTTATTGCCGCGAATTGCCGCCGGTGACAGGCCGCGCTCGCGACTGCAAACCTTCACGTCTGCCACAAACCCGTTCGACTCGTTCCGCCCGCCACGCACCGACATTCAGATCTTTATCGACCGTAAAAAAGTTCGGCTTAACCAGACCCCCCTTTTTTTCTAGTCCTGTTAAGATACAAGTGATCGAGGATGTACCGGGCAGGTGATAGTTAAGCGATGATTGCCAGTAATCGAATCACCGTAATTTCACGCAAAGGAAACTAATGATATTTTGCTCCTTCCGGGATAGCGAGCAATGACCACGGGGAGAAAAAAATCTAATTTAAATAATAATAAGAACTATTGACGTGAGTTTCACGGGGATACAAGGCTAACTACCTACGTGAAGAACTAGTTAATATTTTTCCCCTTCCTCAGGTTGAAACCGTTACACCCCAGTAATGCTGAGCACATAAAAATACCTAGGCGTCCCCCAGCATTCAAGGACATACATTTTTCACGAAATTAAAAATTCCAGGAAAGCTAGACTTTAGTGCCCTAGTGCTCACTGGAAGCTTTCCCTTTGTCACCGGCACAGGCCCGGAAATTTCGTGATTTCACCTGGCTGTAGGTTTTTACAGTATACACTCTCGAGACCTGCATTTGTTCATTGACAGTTTCCACAATGGTTACTGCCTATTCATGGTTACTCACAACTGTACCGAAGGCCTGCTTAAGTTCTATTTTCGGGCTATTCCTCTGCCTCATGCAAACAAATCGAAACTACGTGTGGAAAATTACACCATATCGACAACGCACCCCCATGTCTTGCGCACTCAGTTTGACGATATTTTGCATGAGAACTACATACTTGTTACTAGGCTTTACCAACACATATTTCCACACTTCTTTTATTCATATTAATTATGAACGGGTTATTGCAATTTATAGATAAAATATAAGTAAATATTAAGTTTACCAAAAATAAGATACTTTTATGCCAACAGAAGCATAAAACACCTGTAGTACATGACGTATTGAGTATGCCAACAAAAGTATAAATCACTTGTAGTACATGACGTATTGAGTATGCCAACATAAGTATAAATCACTTGTAGTACATGACGTATTGAGTATGCCAACAGAAGTATAAATCACTTGTAGTACATGACGTATTGAGTATGCCAACAGAAGTATAAATCACTTGTAGTACATGACGTATTGCGTATGCCAACAGAAGTATAAATCACTTGTAGTACATGACGTATTGAGTATGCCAACAGAAGTATAAATCACTTGTAGTACATGACGTATTGCGTATGCCAACAGAAGTATAAATCACTTGTAGTACATGACGTATTGAGTATGCCAACAGAAGTATAAATCACTTGTAGTACATGACGTATTGCGTATGCCAACAGAAGTATAAATCACTTGTAGTACATGATGTATTGAGGAAACAACCAATCACGGCATACATGGGGCGATCTTTCAAAGATCTTATTCAAAAAGTGTGAAAATACAGCGAATAGACTATACGCCTTTTATCCCTGGAGCTGGTTGTACTTGGTTCAGTCGTTTTATTCCCATATGTTTCACTATGGCACACAACTATTTACGTCGTGCCAAATAATTACTAGTCCAGTGATGAAAGCGACACAAAGGTTTAGCTAATTGTTTATATTTTAGCGTGACTACGGAATTACTGTGCGACGCTAGCGCTCGCCACGCCAAACATCTTCATTTTTTGCTACTCTGCGCGGTAGCTTGCTCTTTGCCCGGCTCGGATTTCCTCCCCTTTTTTAACCCTTTTCGTCCTACCTTGATTTCCCCTGCTCTCGTGCGTCAGAATTTTTTTTGTCATCGGGGCAGTTTATTTAAGTCGTTGCACGCCTTGAGTCTGGTGATCCTGTTTTGAGGGGGGGGGGAAGTAGACGCCCAATCGCGCCACTCCCCCACCAGAGTGATGTGCAAACATTACTCTGGTTAAACCAGCTCCTGACAAATGAAGGATGTCCCGTCCCCTCTCTGCTAGTATTTTCTCTACCTACTAATAAATGGAATCTGTATCTTGTAGCATTTTCTGATATTTCTGATAATGCATGCAACAATTTTTTCATTCTTTCCTGCCGAAAGGGCTTTTGCGGTGACTCTGCTGGTTCTTTCCTTTCTATCCTTAGTATATTACTTTAACTATAAGTACACTTAGGAATTTTTTCATGGCCAAAATCTGGTCATGGCAGCCCAATCCCTCTCTACCGCGATGCATGTCTCCTTGCATGATTTCCTTTCCTTGTAGGCGTATGGGGGTTAGTCCTGAGACGCAATAAATTCCCGTACCTACCGCGGGCACACATAACACTTAGTTTTAGGGTAGGTAAGAAAAAAAAGAGTCTGGGTACTGTGGTCGGTCAGGAAACGTGGTCATCTAGAGCCTAGACCCTAGTGTGTCAACATTATTATTAGGCACACTGCTAGTTAAACAACACACACTACAGGAATTTCTCTGACGGCTTGTCCCCTCCAGCGCCCTCTCTCGCCAGGGGCCGGAGTCGGTTAGGTACGCGATGACGGACGGGCGCGCGCGTTCCTGGGATGCGAGACTTCCTTACCAGACAACAAAACCCCCAGCCCGGCGCAAGACAAGTGCAAGGGGGCGGCACTACACACCTGCGGCTGCAAAAACACATGTTGCTTTTAACCACCCCCGACAACTTGGATCCGGAGAAATGGAAACTGCAACCATACGGACCCACGAACAGCGCGAACAACTGCGCCAAAGACAAGTAGAAGCCACCAAACAGCCACGTGCCACTACCAACAAACAGGAAATAACACGCAATTTCCGCCTGGTCGTAGCTGACACCGCACACCCATTACTGGTGGCCATGCTCGGCTCCATCGACAAAACCGGCTACACCTTCCACATCGCCCGAAACGGCGTTCACATTCACATTGTGACGACGAATCAGTATTTACATTCGAAAGCCGCAAGTATGCTGTAAGCGAACCGAATACAGTACTTCACCTACAGCATCACAGATGACAAACCCCATAAAGTGATGCTTGACTTAGCGCCTGGCACCAGAAAAGATGACATCAAAATAGATCTTGAAGGCCGCAGCTACAACATACTGAATATTGTCCAGTTCCACAAAAAAAATTGCAGATCCATCAGACCCCACCAAATTCACTTTGCAGCCGCAACGCTTTGCAAACTATAACACTTCCGTCCCTCGAGAAAGTCACCAGACTTAAAATAACCGTGGTTCATCCTCGCATCTACCAGAAAAGGCCGGAAGACGTTCCCCAGTGTCGTAATTGCTTGGCACTATGTCATACCCGCAACTACTGCTAAATTAAACCAGTCTGCCCACACTGCGCCTGGCCACACCCCCAGGACGCCTGTGCCAGCCTATCCCAGAACCCGATTTGTTGTAACCGTCAAGACACCCACTCAGCACTGTAAAGACTTTGTCCAAAGTACTCAGAACTTGTTCAAAAACGCCAAGCACAAGCTGAAAAAATCAAAGCAAGACAGCAACAATCATCTAAGCCTGTTTCAGTGCCGGCTCGAAAACTGGTTAACTACCAACAAATTCCAGACGTAAGAAACCTGCCACGCAGTCTTTCATACGCACAGGCGTCTATAGACTTTCAACAACCCGACATAGTCTCCACTCTACCCCTAGTAGCACAGGTAACAACACGACACTTTACCAGACCCACCCAAGCAACCACAATTCCAGCCAATCAATCCACGCCCCTAAGTGTGCCGGGAGGGCTCGGAGAGACACTCCAGGACATGAACACGCTCATGCGGTTTTTGTCTGAGTCCAAATTCGCAGCCATCGTTGCATACTTCCGACCCTGCATTGCCAAAAGCCAAACACTTACTAACACACAAGACAAATCCTGGCTTCTCCTGGAGGCGTTAAGTAAGTTCTGTGACTTTTAACCGGCCCAAGGCTTCAGACAAACCTAACTTTCCTCTCATTAAGCTGCTCCGGAAAATTCCTGGTTTTTTAAACACAAATACAAACTCTGACTAGCGACACAAACGCGAATTTTAATCAAAACCTACTGATCGCAGCACTTTCTGTTTGCAATGAAATAATCCTTGCTGCACTCTGCAAGCAAATAACTGTTTCACTTACTAAAATATAGATCCTAAATTAACTTTAATGGCCACTAATTCAATAGTAAATGTTTTAAAAACTCCTTAAATAAAAAAAAAAAGTTCATTTCAAACAGTCTGAACAAACCTAGAACTTCCAGATTTTAAAATAATTTTTTTTCCCATAACTGGAACAAATAATCTACTAAAAAGTTTTTCTCTACTCATAAATAATTTTAGTTACTGTACCGCCCAAATAAAAAACTTTTAATTTTCCAGATTCAATTTTTTATTTACAAAATGTGTTTCCCGTAAGAATACTATAGTGTTGCCATCTCTTGAGTAGCAGATAGTAACCCCGCCCACCGCGAGACCTCTCGGCAAATCAGAGACCTCCGACCACGTAAAACGAAAAACTATAATTTCCAGCTCATTTGTTACGCTTTTTTTTTTCAGCAAACTTGTGGCTTTTCTTTCAATGAAATATTAAGCAAATAAGATGTTAAACTATTTTAAACTCCAAATTACACGCCCTCAGCGTTTTTTTCGCAAATCAAAATTCTTTTAAAACTAAGAATTTTTACCCACTTTCAATCGCTCGCCAGAGTAGGACTCACACATGAATAAAACGTAATTAATAACTATTCACTACCTAAACAGAAATAACCAATGCTTTCAAAACTTATAAAAATTTTTTTATTGTTTAATCAACAGCATCTTTTAGTCACTGTTCCCAAAGTGTTAAGATGACGTTGAAAAAAAATGAAGTCGAAGCCAACATTACTTTAAACATAACAGTAATTGTTCACCATAAAATACATGGCGTAATGGCCAGATATATTTTCGCCTATAAATCATGGTCACCTACACAGCAGGAAACATTTTATAACATAAGCGATAACTGGTGTATATATAGTCAAGCCCGTGACGTATTAGATTAAAAAATCCGCAATAGACAGCAGCGAAATAAAATTTAAGTTGCGCATTCGAAATTTCACTGGATCACAAGGAAAGGAATTCTGGGAACTGACATTTATCGTACGCGGAATTTCATCTGGGGAGTGTGGGCGACACTGTCGTAGAGTATTTGTTGGCAACATTAGAGAAGATAATTTAGCCTGTATTTATGTTATAAAAATACACACCTCAAAAAAAGTTTTGCACCGATTGCAATATGGTTTCCCATGTAGGATATTCACTGGAACTGTAGGCGCACTACAAAGATACATCGGAATGACAGGCGTGGTATTCTGTACAGACGGTGTGTATTTGCATAGCATACTTTCTCTTGGGCCGTGAGCAACCGAGTAACTCAAGAATTACGGTGGCGCTAAACTTTTTTTGAGGTGTGCATATGCAGTTTTTTCCCGCAACTGTGGACTTGAAACATGGTTAATTATAGACTGTTCGCGGTTATTTGAGAACTTTTGAAATTCACGTTCAAAAAATGTCACTGCCTCTACCTGCATATATTTTAACGGGCATCATTATCGGCAAGCACCCGTTAAAGTTGCTAACGACAGAGGGAAAGTAAATCCGTGGCTTAACGCTGAATTTTAAAAGTGTTAGGTAAACTTTCGTGAATACTTAAATTATTGATTCTGCTTTCTGGATTTTTAATGCATTCCCTAAGTGCAAGAATTAGAAATTTGTAAAATATTCACTTTTTTTTAAAAAAAGATTTCACAGCTAACTCGACTGAAACATGAAAGAAGTGCCCATGGCAGTGTTAATTTTACATATGGTGGAAAAATACACAATGTGTATACAAGTAGATCTTAAGTAGGGTTTTCAAAAGTGCTCAGTTTACCGAGAACAGCATATAATCATGAAACTGTTATTAAAAATATTCTAAGGCAAATCGTAAGTCAGAGAGTTAAAGAAAAAAAATATATATTTGCCCACATCCAATTTTTTGCGCAGAGCGTAACGGTTGCCACAATACTTCATTAACCGCAGCGCTATAAAAGAAGCCCTTGCTGAGAAAAGTTATCGTTTTCTTCTCGGCAACGGAATGGGAAGTGGTTGAAGAGGAGTATGATGGACAAAGGAAAGTGGGGAGAAGGGCATAATTACGTTCCAAGGGTATTGCGAAACTGGCCGCGCTGCGAGCGAGCCCCCGAGGACACCAACAAAAGACTGCGGTAAATAAAAACAAGTCCTAATTGGGCGGCGGGACGCCAACTGCCACTTTCTCTGCCCCCCCCCCTACTACAAACTGACTCACCTCATCACACGCTGATCCATCACGCCGATAAACAATACGTAATGAACACGATTGAAACCGAGCCCGGCTTTCTTATTACCGGTGTCATTACGAGTTGTTTGTGAATTGCCTTTCCGCCCTGGGGATTAGACAGCCACAAGATGATTATACAGCCACAATACCTTCATTTTAACACGGGATACATAATAACAATAATTGCTTTTAAACGGACGTTATAGTTACGGAGGTTTCAAATATAGTCAATCGGGAAATATTTCTGCGAAAATGTACTGCCTCAGGATATTATATTGGCGATACCTTAGAACTTCGTGTATCCAACCAACCTTGAAGCAGGATTTCCGGTTTCACGATGCTATCATTTTTATCTTGTTTTTATCAACCCACTCAATTAGTGTGAGTTAAACGACTATTTTTTATATTTATGTATTTGGAGTTAATTTATAACGTTTATGAAACAGAGAGTAATTTTTTACGTGCACTGTACGAAATTCGTGTAACAGTGTGGTTTTCTGTTACACCCCCTTGATTACCGGATTATCCGGATTTTCGTAACTGTTTGTAACATCCGGCCCCATTTAGTGCGCATAAAAGATGCTTTACTGTGTAAGCTCACTAGGGGAGCAGGGAGAAGTACGCAGTCAAAACAGCGGGTACAAAATTGAATTGAGGTTTTTGATTTCGAGGTTGTGCTTTTGTCCATCGATGTTGTAAAAAAAATAATTCAAATTTTCAGATTCGGAGAACGGAAAAAAGAGCTAACTTTTCACGTCCATGATGTTAACGCATTGCTGAAAATTTGTGATGGCATATCTTGGCTTGATGTGGCAATCTGGGGTTTTTCGTAGAGTTGTGCAAACTGCCCAGTGTTGGATCAAATTTGGTCACTTGATAATTGATTCATATCTCTTTTATGTACACAAAAATATGTATTATTGAAATTTTGTTTATTTTGTCCAACCTTCAAAGTTATTGATTTTGATATCATCGCATTTTGTATTTTCAGGTATAGCACAAAGAACTACAATACCCAGTTCTTCTTAAACGGAGTTTGTAATTTTGTTGTGAACTTAGAACACGTTCACCCTTACAGAAGAAACATATTTTCTGCGTATATGCTGTATTATGTAGTGAAAGATAACTTGTATGAATGCTATGATCTCGTAAGTCACGCTTTGTGTCGCGCGGAATATCTATGACTACGAACAATTACAAATTGTTAAAGTAACATTTACCTAACGCTACTATACACGTTTCAGTGAAATCCTGCGTGTTCTTTCCTATTTCGTGAAAAGAGGTGCCACGCCAATCTAAGATTGGGACAGGCATTACTGGCGGGCCTGTATCCCGGAGCGAAGACTAGGGTTGTTTTTTTGCTCTTCCAGTGCTGACGAAAGGAGTGGGTCGTATTATTCCTTGAGACAGATTNGTTTTTTTGCTCTTCCAGTGCTGACGAAAGGAGTGGGTCGTATTATTCCTTGAGACAGATTGCTTGCGAAACACCTTTATGTTAGTGCTCCATTCGCTCTTCCAATTTGCGTTTTCGATTTCTTTCAACTGACGTGGTTACTCATATCACCGGTTATAATGAAAGTTTCTGCTACTGGTCCAATAGCGTGTAGATATTTACTTGTGCACCTGTTACATAAATTGCACTAATGAATATTGCNAAGAGGTGCCACGCCAATCTAAGATTGGGACAGGCATTACTGGCGGGCCTGTATCCCGGAGCGAAGACTAGGGTTTTTTTTTTGCTCTTCCAGTGCTGACGAAAGGAGTGGGTCGTATTATTCCTTGAGACAGATTGCTTGCGAAACACCTTTATGTTAGTGCTCCATTCGCTCTTCCAATTTGCGTTTTCGATTTCTTTCAACTGACGTGGTTACTCATATCACCGGTTATAATGAACGTTTCTGCTACTGGTCCAATAGCGTGTAGATATTTACTTGTGCACCTGTTACATAAATTGCACTAATGAATATTGCNGTTTCTGCTACTGGTCCAATAGCGTGTAGATATTTACTTGTGCACCTGTTACATAAATTGCACTAATGAATATTGCTTTATAAGTTATCCTGTACTGTTTATTATTTTTATTTATTACATAAATTTGACTGTATTTTAACTCGTTTTGAAGTAATTTTTTTCCTTCAATTTATTGCAAAGAAAGGTAGCGTTTCTCCGAGGAGTTGAGCAGACGTTTGTAACTAAAGTCATACCAAATAATAAGATATTTTGATTAATCAAGACAAAACTGAGTGGTGTATTGAATTTATTATGCTATGTTCACATCTACAGTTTCTCTCTTGTAAAAGGTTGTAGACTCTGTGTAAAACTAACTTTGTTCCTCATTTAGCTGGGCCACTTATAATTCGTCTACTTTTATAATGGGCGATCGTGATTCGCCCAAACACGGTTACACTCTGCCATAACAGTATTGCCAGCCGCAAGGTTATTGCGTTTTGAATACCTTCACACAAAATATTTTCACGATAAATTAACAACTGTGCGAATAACACATTACGCATATCGGAATTCGCATATGTTTTTTATAATCAATTCAAAACCTCTTGTATGCTTGAGGTCACTCATCTATCTTCATGCCATGTAAGCCCCTCTATTATGTGTTTTGGATTCATTATGGCGCAGATTTTCACGGCGCGCAGCCTTTTTCGGCACCTACTTTGCTAAACGCCAGAATGAACTTATAGCCCTGGTTACTATGACTTTGTTTACGAGAACCGCTCATTATTGGCCTTAGGGTGTTTAACATAAATGGTTGTTAAGGACCATTTTAGGCGTGCTGCAACATTTAGAACTCAAAATCTACGCCACTGTATGCTAGTTTATCGACGAGAACGTGTAAAATAGGTATTTAAGAATTGATTTTTTATTTCGTCGCTACGACGTTGATGTCGGGGCATGTCATAAAGGAGGGATATTGCGAAGGAAAGATTTAGCCTTCCTTCATACTGTACACTGAATAGCCAAAAAAACTGGCATAGGCGTACGTATGCAAATAACAGAGGTATGGAACCAATCAGAGTACCGCGATGCGGTCGGCAGCTAGATCGGTTACTGCTGCTACAATGGCAGGTTATCAAGATTTAAGTGAGTTTGAACGTGGTGTTATAGTCGGCGCACGAGAGATGGGACATAGCATCTCCGAGGAAGCGATAACATTTGGATGTTCGCGTACGACCATTTCACGAGTGTACCGTGAATATCGGGAATACGGTAAAACATCATATCTTCGACTATCTGCGGCCGGAAAAAAATCGTGAAAGAATGGGTAAAACGACGAGTGACAAGAATCATTAAACGTGACAGACGTGCAACCCTTTCTCAAATTGGCGCAGATTGGATTTGTGGACTGCCCTGCAGGATTCATGGTGTGAACTGCCTTCTGCATACCTTCAGACATTAGTCGAGTCCATGCCACGTCGTCTTGCGGCACGTCTGCGTGCTCGGGGGCCCTACACGATATTAGGCAGGTGTACCAGTTTTTTTGGCTGTTCAGTGTATAACTTTTGTGGATTTGACGCTTGTGTTTTTCGAAGAATGGCCTAAAAGTGGCCGAAACCTTTACTGTCGTGTAATTGGCGTATCGGTTCCAAATTGACGTGAAGGCAATGGGTCTAACAGAATAAACATATTTTTTGTAACGTTTCATTAAGATATAAGGTCATCGAGAAACAAACAAGGTAGCCACAGATGTAGCGGCAGATGACTTACCTTAATATGGAACGTCAAAATTACGATTTGGTAGGTTAGATTCTGCGCTGCTTTAAGGTCGGTAAATTAATTAAAATACTTACACTCTAAATACAAACAAACGCAACCTATTAGTAAAATAGTAGGCTCAAAATGTCAGCTAATAAGCTAGTAACGGATGGCGAATCACTCGTACAGACCAGAATTAAACGAAAATGACAATTAAATCAGCGAAATTCAGTTAGTCGCCAAGACGATGCCACTATTTACAATGGAGAATTAATGTTTCGCTATTTTCAGTAGTATGGTACCTAGCCTATCGAGTCTATAGAGATGTATAGTTTAACCACTCACTTTTCTGTCCTTTAATCATTCGGCAGATTCTGAGGTTCTGTCGCCGATAAACCTACCACGGATCTGTTACCGGCATTTCCTACCCTGAAGCTGCGGACGTCAGACAATATTGACTCAGCGCGTACTTTTATTTCGAGTTTGAAGCCACGAAGTGAGGGAGCAACAAGGGCGACACTGCCACGCGCATCAAGAGTGCCATCGCCATTAAGCGCAAGGCTCTCACCTCGCGTGCAGTGTTCTCGTCGTGCTGCGTGTACCTACGGGACTTTCAGCGGCCCTATCATTTTATTGGTGGAAAATCTGTATGAAGGTTCAATGCACGGTCCTTGAGTAGTTTTGTAAGTATTTGCCACGTATATTTTGTAAATACGACGCTTTGAAGAAAAATNTTGCCACGTATATTTTGTAAATACGACGCTTTGAAGAAAAATTAATTTTTTTAATGGCCATTTTGGAGTACTATGAAATTGTGTTTGTAAAGTATTGACGTCTTGGAAGTATTCAACAGTCCTTGTCTCAAGTGTATGTTCTTTTCGCAGGTGAGCATATTGGACTCATGGTTAATATGTTCGTGAGAACACTCTGAAACGCAATTCAAGCGCCAGATAGGCGGGAGCCTTAAGTATGTACCTCAGTCATCCATAATGCAGAAATGGGTAAGGAATTCGGCATTGTATAAAACGCTAGCAGAAAATGGGTATGAAAACGGCAAAGGAATTCTGCATACTCTAGAGTCCCCTTTTTTCATTTCTAAAACGAGATGAGCCCGTATGAGCGAAAAGGGAATACAAGGCTGGTTTTCACATGTTTAACAAACGCACTATCCCCCATTATAACGCTTATGCACAATTAATATAATTTCTACCCGTGAAGAAAATTACCCCATTGAAGATAAATTAAGAATACAGTGGTAAAACAGCAGATTTTACCGCGAACTCCAGCCGCAAACGGCAGTAAAATAGCGTCACTGGCCAACGAAATGTGGCAACGCGGTTCGTCAATCAGAGCCTGGTAACCTATTCGCCTGCCAGCAGCCCAACCAATAGGGAACCTTTCATACAGTAGCCTATCAAACACAAGGCCCGTTCCCAAAGCCTCGCGCAGCCCATCAGATAATGTGTACTTTCACATCACAGGAATCACTACACCATTTCGTCTCTGTGAACATATCTTCTTCGTACCCTCATATTGTGGTAATAGTTATCTTTTCCAGAGCAGTTATTAAATTTGTCTTCCTGAAAACAATTTTAATTGAAATTCCACAGTCTGTAATATTCATATTGCCATGGGCCTGGTCACTTTATTCATGCGTCGGCTAAGTAAAACTGTTCAAGTATTTGAAAAGCAAATATATATATAAAAAAATTATATATTGCTTGTTCTTACATTTACATAACATGCATTAAAAATGCGAACGATAACCAATAACAAACAATAATGTTTATAAATGTACACAGTAAAACGAAACTTACGAGGTATCAATAGTCCCACTAAATAGATCATTAGAGACTGGGAGAAGAAATGCATGTTCAAACGCCCGCAAGCTGGAATCCACATTGCTATGTAAACTCGAGTGGTTTCCACGTGTTTACAGACCTCTGCTACAGAGAGGAACCATTTTTACTACTGACAATATTTCACATGATTCGGCACCTTTCCTTGGTGTGTTTTATTTGTCAGNCAGAGAGGAACCATTTTTACTACTGACAATATTTCACATGATTCGGCACCTTTCCTTGGTGTGTTTTATTTGTCAGAAATCTTCCAGCGCTTGTCGTGAAAAGTAGTCCAGACGAAAGTGTGACATTAACATAAAAGTGTCCGAAGTCTAGCCAGCCACCCAATCTTCTTCTCTGCGTGCTCTACTTGACAATAAGCGCCTGTACCTTCTTCACAAGTTATCCCTCCATCTCTTCTTAGATTGATATGTCTGACACGAAACTGTAGATGAGAAGAAAGAAAGGTGGTTCAGGTAGCCTCAACTTTTCCATTCGGTTTATATGGTGAAAAACAAAGATTTCTAACATTTATGAATTACTTATAAACAAACGCCGGTATCCCTTCCCTATCCACCCATTTAAGATTTGAGGCTGGATTTAGGGACGCGGAAAAGAACGTTTCCTTTCTCCATTTTTAGAAGGTGAGACAGAGAAAAAGAAACCTAGAGAGAGAGAGAGAGAGAGAGAGAGAGAAAGAGAGATACAATTTAATGAGTATAAAACGAAAAGTTATGTTAAATATTAAGCCCGAAGAATTTTGTATGAAATAAATATTTATTAAAATAACTTTCACATAACAATATTAGTAACTGACATGTGCCCTTGGTTTGAAGGACGATCTGGTGGGGATATGAATATGTGTTTATAACATGAAAAAATGGTTGCCTGTAAAGTCGGTTTTACGGGCGAAGATTTTACGTGACAACGTAGTGCTGCGCGCGCGNCAGAGAGGAACCATTTTTACTACTGACAATATTTCACATGATTCGGCACCTTTCCTTGGTGTGTTTTATTTGTCACAAATCTTCCAGCGCTTGTCGTGAAAAGTAGTCCAGACGAAAGTGTGACATTAACATAAAAGTGTCCGAAGTCTAGCCAGCCACCCAATCTTCTTTTCTGCGTGCTCTACTTGACAATAAGCGCCTGTACCTTCTTCACAAGTTATCCCTCCATCTCTTCTTAGATTGATATGTCTGACACGAAACTGTAGATGAGAAGAAAGAAAGGTGGTTCAGGTAGCCTCAACTTTTCCATTCGGTTTATATGGTGAAAACCAAAGATTTCTAACATTTATGAATTACTTATAAACAAACGCCGGTATCCCTTCCCTATCCACCCATTTAAGATTTGAGGCTGGATTTAGGGACGCGGAAAAGAACGTTTCCTTTCTCCATTTTTAGAAGGTGAGACAGAGAAAAAGAAACCTAGAGAGAGAGAGAGAGAGAGAGAGAGAGAAAGAGAGATACAATTTAATGAGTATAAAACGAAAAGTTATGTTAAATATTAAGCCCGAAGAATTTTGTATGAAATAAACATTTATTAAAAGAACTTTTACATAACAATATTAGTAACTGACATGCGCCCTTGGTTTGAAGGACGATCTGGTGGGGATATGAATATGTATTTCTAACATGAAAAACTGACGAAGGGTACTCAACCTGAACCTGCAATGCACATCAGCAGGTCTGTTGAAGAAGAGATATCAGTCGTGGTAAGCTTATCGGTGTCCCGCCAACTGCCACGATCCGATTTTTAGGAGGCCTGTCCACATTTTAAACCCCGCATCCTTCTGACGCTGCAACATCTTTAAAGTTCATTTGTTCCGTCAAATTTTAGTTTTCTAGTGAAGCTGAAAATGTTGATTGGGCTGTATTTTTTTCGTCTGTTACTATCAGCGAACACACATAATCATAGCAGATCGGCACGTTAAGAAGATTGTCTGGGAATTGTTTCATCTCTTGAATTGTTCTTTTAAAAAATTTATAACATTGCAACAGTCCTTCCAGGATGTCAAGCGGCATCCGGGTGACAAAGGTTCTGGACAACTGAATTTATAATTTGAACTTTATAATTGATTTGGAAAATGTCTCCAATTATGTCGGGCAAGGTAGAGCACCGAGAGATTGTGGTAAGGCCGTCATCAAGAACTTACTATTTTCATCTGCTTTCATGTTCGGAACGCTGTACTTTTGACACTTTGCACTTGAATTTCAGCCAATTATGAACAAGAAGCAATACTATGACGAAATTCTTCACAATATGGCCACATAAAATTTTACATGGCCAGTCATAGGTTAACCGCCCAAGACTTTCCACCCCCAAGACTTTACCCTTTCTAGAAAACGCAGGGTACATGTGGTCCTTTCCTTTTATAAAGGACCTTAATGCTTTTATTTTAGCCTATGACTTTCTTAAGGACTACGTTATTTTGCCAAAGAGTCGAAATAGCATGACGGTTTCTTTGATGCGGGAGTAGAATTATTATGGGAAGTCGTGGACAAGGGAACAAGGAAGTAAGCGCCAGGCGCCGACCAGCCGCTGTATTGTGACGTCACGCAACCGCCACATAGGATGTAGGTGACCTTGACCTTGAACCATTACCTTGACCTTGACCATGTGACCGATACCTTTAATAACCTTGAGCCCAAAAAATTCCGAATAATCCCAAACAAATATTTAAAATCCAAATGTTTTTGAAACATAAATAAAAAAATTTAAAAAAATCGTTAAAAAATATTTTAAAAACTTACGTTTCTCGAAGTTCCCACAGAACCACGTCCACGAGATGAATGACCCTCCTCCAATCAATCACGTTGGTTGCTTTGTCGGCAGACCTCCAAACCCCTCACCAAATACTCACTCAACCATATACAGCAATATTGGTTTTTACGTTTGTCATTTGCTTTCATTTTCAAGATGAATGGCGAAGACGAACGCCTGCCTTTGACCTCAACAATCATGGGGCCGTAATTTGCATCATCGTTAACTGGTTGTCGCTAGTGCTGATTCTGCGATCGAGTATTCGCCTATGGTGAAAATGCTCGTCAGTATGAGAGAACGACCTGTACGAAGAGTCCATTTCTCGTTCACTGGGAGTCAGCAAGTTTTGCCGGCAATACCACTTGCTGCATCGATGGGTACCGACTCGACAGGCGATTATAATGAGACAGTTAATACTAAAGACAGAATGAGTCCAGTAGAGTCGGTTTGTGTGGAATGCCCACTTTCAAGACTTTCCCGTGATATCGACGAACTTATAAACAAACGGTCTTCGGCTCTAAATACTGAGGAGCATACAACTCCTGCTTAAAAGAAAAGCAAATTTAATATATAATACAAAACAGGAGGTGAAGATGACCATGAAGAGCGTATTGATGAAAATGAACACGAATACAGCGATATTGCTGAAGACGACGATGTCGATTTTCTTGATGCACTTACACACCCCTCCAACACATTTACTACAACAAGCGACATGAAGAAGGCAGAAAACGTCGAGAAAACCAACTACCTATTTCCCGAAGACCCGAATGATCTTGTTGATAGACTCAGATATATGATTCGCCTTCAAAAACGCGGGGATCTCACTTACACTAACGGGATATCTGAATTTATTAGTAAACTGAAGGATCTGGGATACGTCCCATTATGTAATATACTACTTTCTTCTGAAAGTGTAATTACAATATATAATAAATTATTATTATAAAAAAATTGTTTTTCTTTATTTTAGTGTGTCGTATCCCTTTTTCCCGCACAACTTCAAAGTGGTGCTATGAGCACTCGACTATTAACGGAAATATCTGCATATACAATTATAATAAAGAATTAATATCAAAATGCATGGATAGTTGACTACATAAAAAAAAATTAATTCTGTCGACATGTACAAATTTGGAGACAGTTGGCGAACGAATGTAATTTATATACATATGGGCGGGGGACAAACCGAAGGATAGGCATGGTTTGCTGTGTATTGTGGAGAATGATGACGAAAAATTGGGATTGTTCAAAGGATTGGGATTGATCCAAGGATTGGGATTGAGCGAAAGATTGAGTTTGATAAAAGGATTGCGATTGATCGAAGTATTGGGACTGATCGAAGGATTTGTATGGATTGGTGTAGATTAGCATGTTGATTGGTGTGTGGATTGGCATGTGGGTTGGTGTGTGGATTGGTGTGCATTGGTGATGATTGGTGTGGATTAGTATAGATTGGTGCAAATTGGCATGTTGATTAGTGCGGATTGGTGTGGATGGATGTGTGGATTGGTGTTTGGATTTGTGGATTGGTGTGTGGATTTGTGGATTTGTGTGTGGATTTGTGGATTTGTGTGTGGATTTGTATATGTATTGATGTGGATTGGTTTGGTGGTGTGGAATGGTTTGTGGATTGGTGTTTATTAGTATATGGATTGGTTTGTGAATTGGTGCAGATTTATGAAGATTGGTGTGCGGAGTGGTGTGTGGATTGGTTTTGTGGATTGGTGTGGATTGGTTTGTGAATTTATGTGTAGATTAGTGTGGATTGATGTGTGGATTGCTGTGGATCGATGTGTGGATTGGTTTTGTGGATTGGTTGTGTGGTTTTGTTTTTGTGGATTGGTTGTGTGAATTGGTTTGTGGATTGGTGTGTGGATTGGTGTGGATTGTATGTGGATTAATGTGTGGATCGGTGTGTGGAATGGTGTGTGGATTGGTGAGAATTGATGCAGCATTGTTGTGTGGATTGGCGTGTGGGTTTGTGTGTGTATTGGATGTGGATTAGTGTGTGTATTGTGTGTGGATTGGATGTGGATTAGTGTGTGTATTGTGTGTGGAATCGATGTGGATTAGTGGGTGTATTGTGCGTGGATTGGATGTGGATAGTGTGTGTATTGTGTGTTGATAGTTGTGTGGATTGGCGTGTGGATTAGTGTGGTTTGGTGTGTATTAATGTGAATTGGTGTGTGGATTGCTGATTGCGGTGCTGATTGTAGCTGATTCTGGTGCCGATTGTAGTGCTGATTGCTGCTCTGATTGATGGTAAGATTGCGAGAAGGATCGTAAGTGTGATGAAAAAACTTGGTCTTTAATTTTTTTACTTTATATATTTTTTGTAATTTTTTAAGTTTTATAAAAATTTATTGTTTCTCTTTGGGTTCAAGGTTATTCATAGTCATGGGCATGGAGTCAAGGTCACATATGCGAGGCCAAGGTGAAGGTCACCCAGATATAACATTTTGGTCGGAGTCATTCAGTGCCAGTTAGGTGTTGAAAATAAAAGCAAATGACAAAAGAAAAAAACCAATATGTTTGCATACGATGGAGTGAGTATTGGCGTTAGGTTGGAGGCCTGTCGACTAAGCAACAAATGTGATTGATTGGAGGAGGGTCAGTCGTCAGCTGGACGTGGTGTTGTGGGAACCTTCAGAAATGTAAGTTTCTAAAATATTTTTTTACAATAATTTTTTATAATATTTGGGAACAATTTTTTATTAATTTTTAAAATAAATGTTTTGAAAAAAATCGGGATTTTCAATTTTTTGGAATTATTTTGGTTATAGGTTACCCAAGGTCACGGCCACCGGGGCAAGGTCAAGGTAATGGCTCAAGATAAAGGTCACCGACATCCTATATGGCGGTTGTGTGACGCCACAACATGGCGGCTGGTCCACGTCCGGCGCCTACTTCCTTTTTTCCTTGTCCACGACGTCCCATAATCATTCTACTTGTGGGCGTACCCATTCTCTGATTGGCTGCACGAGGCTCTGTATACGTGTCGTGTGTCTTATTGGCTACTGCGAAATACGAAAGTTTTGTTACTGGCTGGGCTGCCGGCTGACGAGTAGGTTACCAGGCGCCATTTGGCAAACGACGTTCCAACATTTTGCTATTCAGTGACGCCATTTTGCTAGACTGTGACGCCATTTCGCTAACTTGTGCTGATGGAGTACGCGATACAAGCGGCTGTTTTACATCTGTATTCTTAGTCATATGTGGGTGGGCATTATGACAGCCTCGAGAATTCTGCGAGTTCATTTGGTTGTGAGTTAATCAGGCACATATTATTTTCTTCTGAATTCATGAATGGACCGCAGTTCCTTAGACACGCTCAATGTAACTGTCTGCCAGTAAGGGAGAGGAAAAATGTTCTGTAACCGAGTTCTGGGTAGTCTCGTAAGAAGACTTTACAGTATGGCAGCTTACAGTAAATAAACAATAGTGGATGAAGCATAAGCGTAGAAGCTGTGGTAATGGTGGGGGGTCTGGATCTCCGCTGGTGTTACAAAGGACTCACCACCCTCAATTATATTTATAAGGGGGTTCCTTGTTTACTGAAACTTTCGTATCATCTACTTAGTATAGCAGTTCACCACAGTTTTGTAATATTACGTCTACTTCAATATAGAACATATTTTAAGATAAGCATCCAGGATGAGTCGAGCATTACAAGACAATGCAGACTACGAGGATTGCATTACCATGAGAAGTTGTATCTTCCTACATGTCGACGTGATGGCAAGAATAGATGCTAGCCAAATGACGTACGTACAAATACGTTAATTAACAGCGTGTCCCTGAACTTTGATTTTGCAAGAAAATAAACATTTTTGATTATATTTGAAAATAAATTACGTTTATTAGATTAAGTCATTTTTACTAACGTCGTTAACTATGAATTTGTTTTGAAATATTGGGAACATATTGAAAACAAATTAGAATATGTCACTCAATATTAACTGAGTGGTTTTAATAGTTAATCGGGTAGAATTAGGGAAAATAATTATTAACTGCAACCCTAACGTTGAACGTAGATGTAATAAAAGTACCAGTAGTCGAACATAAATAATATTTGGTATTCACTAAAATTTTATTTCGGTTCCTTAGGGACAACTAATTTTCGCGAAAAGATTTCACGACCAGTTATGTGTCTTAGNGTATTTAATAACATTTTAGTTCATAATGATGTTTTTGATTGGATGATTTACATGCTATGTGTCTTAGGTGCCTGTCCGCCAATCACAGACGTACAGTATCTTCGCATCTTACTTCTCATTGACTACTCAAGTAAGTAAATGTCTTCTCACGAAGACGCGTAGCCAATAAAGAAAGAAAACTGCTGATATACCCGCAGAATATTGAATTTTAGTGTGCTTGGAAATCTTCTCGCGAAAATCGGGTAGCCCTACCTATAAGTTATTTTGAACAATAAATATGAAATAAAAGCTTGGCTACCGAGGCCTCCTTTGCTTGCTAATTGGCGCGGGCGTATAAGCTGGGCGCCCATGTGATACGGGGACGTGGGGGTTTCGATAACAAAGTTTCTTTTAAAGGTAGGAACCACTCCCCCCCCCCTCTATGGTAAAACATGCCTTCTACGCCGTTGGGCTGAAGTAATGTCTGGCCTGCTGCCAGATCCATGCATCCGAGAGATGCTCGGTGCTGTAGGTGTTGGGCAGAAGCAATGCCAGTAGCTGCAGATCTGTACGAGGGACTGTTCTGCGCTCCAGGTGGCCACAGACGAGGTAGCGGCGCCCCACGGNTGGCCTGCTGCCAGATCCATGCATCCGAGAGATGCTCGGTGCTGTAGGCGTTGGGCAGAAGCAATGCCAGTAGCTGCAGATCTGTACGAGGGACTGTTCTGCGCTCCAGGTGGCCACAGACGAGGTAGCGGCGCCCCACGGCGCAAGTTACCCGCGGCTGTCGCCGGCCAATTAGCGCTGAGGTACAGCGTCGCCGCACGCCATTTCCTGGCCATGGCTATACCCCCCCTCCCCGGGAACAAGTGAAACAATATATTTTCTTCTTTACAGTTGAAGTGCGAGTCCCTCCCCCCCTTTTTTCTCCATCATGTCTTTACTTCAGTGGCTTAGCAGGCAAGTACAGACCGAACAAATTCGTGAACCCATATATTTTACAAAACGCGAGTGTTTTTTCTTTAAAATGCAAAGTTTTTTTCAAGTTGGCTCAATATATTCATATAAATACTCATAAGACTTACAGTGGCAAAGCGAATTGAAGTATTGTACACTGTATGGGTGAATATCGTACTGACAACTGACAATTTACTTCGGAAAGTTTACAGTTACTGAAAGTACTCTTATAAACATAGAACACTCCAACTTTTACAATTTTAAACTTATGACAATATAACCACTTCTTAGATGCTACAAAATTTTCCTTCATATCCTAGTCAGCGTCAAACTAAAACTAATAACAATTTAACGAGAANACTTCTTAGATGCTACAAAATTTTCCTTCATATCCTAGTCAGCGTCAAACTAAAACTAATAACAATTTAACGAGAATAAAATATAAAAAAACCGTTCCCTATGAAACAACTTAAGTGACAATTATCAAAAACAATTTACCTCTTAAGAGAGTTAAATGCCTAATCTAGAGAATTTTAACAAATTACTTTAAGTAAATTTTTTAACACATGCCACTGAGTCAACCCTGGCTGAAGCCTCAAGCAACCCCACTAAAATTGGGAACAAAAAATTTTCGCCACCAGGGTGCACTGGTGTCGCAAGTAAACCTACTTTAATTTTTCCGTTTTGTATGTAACTAAATGGAAAAATTACAAGTTCGTAAAATAAATATAATTGTGTAAACTCTTCCNAATTTTTCCGTTTTGTATGTAACTAAATGGAAAAATTACAAGTTCGTAAAATAAATATAATTGTGTAAACTCTTCCTATTTGTATTGTGTTAGAACCTACGTAAAGAATAAACTTNCTTCTTAGATGCTACAAAATTTTCCTTCATATCCTAGTCAGCGTCAAACTAAAACTAATAACAATTTAACGAGAAGAAAATAAAAAAAAAAACCGTTCCCTATGAAACAACTTAAGTGACAATTATCAAAAACAATTTACCTCTTAAGAGAGTTAAATGCCTAATCTAGAGAATTTTAACAAATTACTTTAAGTAAATTTTTTAACACATGCCACTGAGTCAACCCTGGCTGAAGCCTCAAGCAACCCCACTAAAATTGGGAACAAAAAATTTTCGCCACCAGGGTGCACTGGTGTCGCAAGTAAACCTACTTTGATTTTTCCGTTTTGTATGTAACTAAATGGAAAAATTATAAGTTCGTAAAATAAATATAATTGTGTAAACTCTTCCTATTTGTATTGTGTTAGAACCTACGTAAAGAATAAACTTNAAGTTCGTAAAATAAATATAATTGTGTAAACTCTTCCTATTTGTATTGTGTTAGAACCTACGTAAAGAATAAACTTTGTTCTTCGCACTAGAATGGAAATAAATATAATGTAATATACTCACATGTTGCTTAGTGTTCTGTTGTGAACTGCTCCCTCTGGCAAACACAATTGCATTATTTAAACATTACAGCCAAACCGAAAAACAAGATTTATAGTGAAATGGTTAAAAATATTACTTTAAAATATTTCTTTCACAGTTTCCTTAAGTCAAAGAAAAAAGATGACGCCTATATTTATATTGCACTTAAATCCGTAAAGTTTTCTATTGAAATAAGCTTGTTTATGAATGCTCAATGCCAAACACAGTTGTATTTCTACAGTTTGCTCTCGAAAACACGAAATTGTTCTATCCCTACCTATATTTTCTGTTTGTATATTCATATTAAATATAAAAATAATGTTAAAGCCTGTAATTTATAGATAAAATTTAAGGAAAGTTCAGTTTAACCAAAAGTAACATACTTTTATCTCAACGGAAGAATAAAACGCTTGCGATACATGACATATTTAGGAAATAACCAAACACGTTATAAACGGGGTGATTTTTGAAAAGCTTGATTCAAAAATTGTGAAGATACCGCGAATAGATAGAACCTTTCTTTGCGTTTCAGCACGAGAGAGGCGTGTCGCGCTTTAGGCTGTTCACAGTAAAGTGAGCACTTTTGAGACCCTAGTTACTTTTTTCCTATCAGTAATTTGTTATCCTTCCACCACTTCTTTAAGTAAATAGTGCCATTTAAGTAATAAACATATTGTATATATTTCACCGGATTCGAAAGGTAACGTCTTAAGGTTACAATAAAATATATTTATCGACTATNTAAACATATTGTATATATTTCACCGGATTCGAAAGGTAACGTCTTAAGGTTACAATAAAATATATTTATCGACTATTATTCCAACTGAGAGGGCTTCAAAAATGGCCACTTTACCGTGAATAGCCTAGACCTTCGTGGCTACTTGTGTCTGTGATTAGTGTATTGGTTCCAATATACTAAAATGATGCAAAACTCCTTGAAATAGTACTGTATAACCCGATAATAAGAGACGATGGTTTACCTCCGTAAAAGTTCACTGGNTAAACATATTGTATATATTTCACCGGATTCGAAAGGTAACGTCTTAAGGTTACAATAAAATATATTTATCGACTACTATTCCAACTGAGAGGGCTTCAAAAATGGCCACTTTACCGTGAATAGCCTAGACCTTCGTGGCTACTTGTGTCTGTGATTAGTGTATTGGTTCCAATATACTAAAATTATGCAAAACTCCTTGAAATAGTACTGTATAACCCGATAATAAGAGACGATGGTTTACCTCCGTAAAAGTTCACTGGTTGCTGGGATTCAAGGTTTGGTACATACATCCGACAGTTTTTTTTTCGTTATTGGCCGCCATGAACGTATGAAAAACTAACCCATTTCACAGAGCCAGTAAGGCCTCTGCTGCTCTAAAACAGAACCGACATTCGTGATTGGCCTGCAAAGAACTTCGCCGAGTCAAAAACTTGGTCATCCAATCATTGACTCATTCAGTCGCAGTGTACACAACTGTGTACATAACGCCCAGGAAGATTATTTTTATCCCGGTACTGTACATTTCGATGCACAATGACCAATGGTATTCCCTGTGGGCGACTGATTCATAAACCGTTCTACTGTTCCGAGGTTTGAATGGTTCATATTTCTACAGTCGAGCGCGGAGCCTTTACGGTTGTGACAACGTAGCAAGTTTAGTGTCTATTTAGGTACGGCACTCGTCAAAAAATTAATTGTGTTCAACACATGAAGCCTNGTGTCTATTTAGGTACGGCACTCGTCAAAAAATTAATTGTGTTCAACACATGAAGCCTCCCACCCATGCGAACCGGGATCGATCCCCCACGGATTTTCGCACGTGGGAATCATGCCGGGTGACGCCGCTTGTCTGGGGGTTTTCTCGAGGATCTTCCGTTTCCCCCGCTCTTACATTCCGGCACTGCTCCGACTCACCTCGTTTCACACTCATCGGCCCTCAAGACCTCGTTGTTAATTGTTGTCCAAACTTCTCCACTCTTCTCCAGTCTAATTGTATTTATCCTGCAGCGTTCCATACTGAAATAATTACTTTCGGAATATTATGTTGGTAGTGGTACAAAAAAGTTATTGCACGTATTTGGTGGTTTAAGAAACTTGTTAAAATCAAGTGTAAATAGCTTTGTTAACTGAATTGTAAATGTGATATTGCATATAACAACCTTTGCGCCATGTATAATATTAAATTTAATTGTTTATAATGGTTGTAAAGCTCTAACNTGATATTGCATATAACAACCTTTGCGCCATGTATAATATTAAATTTAATTGTTTATAATGGTTGTAAAGCTCTAACCACTTCCAGTGTATTCTACTTAAATGTGTATATACTGTTAAATTTTGCTAGTAACAATTATGCAACTACAATGTTTTTTAAAACAGTAATAACCAACTAGCCGCATAAATATGCTTCTCGTGTNCTAGTAACAATTATGCAACTACAATGTTTTTTAAAACAGTAATAACCAACTAGCCGCATAAATATGCTTCTCGTGTATTATATAAGGCAAGTAGAAGTATTAAAAACCAATTAGGAAATTTGTGAAATATGAATAGTCCTTGATATTTTCCTTGTTGAAATTGAATAGTTAATTTCCGTCCGTCGTTGCGGAGGTGTATCGAAGCTCGGTCGCAACCGGAGCAGCAGGGACGCAAGCGGACCGCACATAAATCATGTCCGCGACAAGCAATTTTTCGCCACTCACTGCGCCCCAGGTGCCGGTCTCCTGACGGCTCACGGACGCATGAATCACACAACGGGGCAGCGGCAAATATGTTTCCCTCCACCCTGCCCGCTACACAATCCGATAGCCATGATGGCTCAAGGAAAACTGCCTCCTTCCGGACCTCCTTTACCTTATGCCAGACGTTAATCAGCACGCTGATTCGCCGTCCTCCCTGAGCGATTTCCGTTATTGAAAATACCNCTTTACCTTATGCCAGACGTTAATCAGCACGCTGATTCGCCGTCCTCCCTGAGCGATTTCCGTTATTGAAAATACGTGCCCACGCAAAAACTAGCTTCACCATGCCACAGAACAGCTACTTATTCAGAAGCAAAATTGCACGGAGGTTCTTCTTATTGGCTGCGCGGGGCCCTGGGAACGGGTCTTGTGAAGTGATTTGGGCGGCTCTTAACATCGAGGTCTTGAGAGCCCATGAGGGTGATTGAAGTGAGTATGGAGCAGCGCCGGAATTAGAGGGCGGGGGAAACGGGAGAGCCACGAGAAAACCCGCTGACCAGCGGCATCGTCCGGCACGATTACCACATGCAAAAATCCGGGAGTGGCCCGGCAGGGGATCGAACCCGGTTCGCCTTGGTGGGAGGCGAGCATTATAACCGCTAAGCCACCACGGCCCCGGAACGGGCCTTGTTTCTGACTGGCTAATGCATTCTGCGAAATATTCTCAATTGGTACGGACCTGCAAATTCGGCGTTATTATTTTCCATCTAGATAGACTTTGCAATTCCTTAGATACCCGATCCTGTGTTAGTTGTTCATTGGCTCCTGTATTGGCGTGAAGGCGTTTACCTTTTGACTGCGCAGCACATGTTTGGTTCACGCCAATAAGAAATATTTATTGAATGACGCGGATTTACTTAGGACATACCAAGTAAACAATGACGCAACGGAAAAGTAGTGAAAACAACTACGTTAGCAAAGTAATCTGCTAAACGAAATTCCTTCTTATTGCGCCAATTTTAAAGATAACTATTTCAAACAAAAAAAAATTCGACGCAACTTTCTTAGAGAATATTGCGATATAAAATTATTTTAAAAAAAGCACATTTATTTATATATTTTTTTTGTTATATGTAAATTTCANATGTAAATTTAAATGTTACATTTTAGAAAAAATTAACAAAACAATCGGCAATATGTCTTAAAGTAGCCACATTCCTTAAAAAATTTCACGAAGAATACTTTTTGTTTGAAATACTTAGTTAGCTCTAAAATTGACGCAATGAGAAGGAATTTCGTTTGAAATTGATTCCCCATTTGAAGTTCCCGACTGCCGGCTTGGTAGGCAGGATCGTTAAGTACTCTTATGGTATACTGGCGCAGAATGTTTTCGAAATACACCAGCGTATTCAGCTGTTATTAGAAGCTCTGTCATTCTGTGCAGTAATTCAGCACTTGGTTAGATGTCACGAAAAAATATATTTAGACGCGTGTGATTGGACCTCCGCTCACATGACATGCCATGTAGGGCCCTGACCAATATGCTGTTAACAATTTCAGCATATTTACGGGAATTTACGGAAGTGTACAGTAAATATACGGAAATGCAATCCGTAATTACATGTATAGCTTCTCAGCTATTATGTATTTCGTATTTTTACGTTGCGCTCTTGGCCTTTCGGCCATACCGCCGCTACGATCTCCCAATCGGCAGGGGGAGAGAGGTCATGCCATATCATCCCAGATGTCCCAGCTTAGCACCTGGACTGACCACATCCAAAGCCCCAACCTGATTCACAAGTACAGCATAAGAACACCCTACCACAAGTATTGAGACCATCGTACTCAGGACCAAGCGCGTGGTCTGGCCAGGGTTCTATCCATACCCTGTGTCCCTCGCCAGGAAACAACCGGANTCGTACTCAGGACCAAGCGCGTGGTCTGGCCAGGGTTCTATCCATATCCTGTGTCCCTCGCCAGGAAACAACCGGAGCGGGTTGCTGCTCACCGTCTGGCAAAGTAATTTGCAATTATTGACAATCACAGAGTTACTGTAAGAAATTTGGCCGGCTCTTAATATCGAGGTCTTGAGAACCCATGAGGGCGAAGCGAGGCGAGCATGGGGCAGCACCGGAATTCAATGGCGGGTGAACGGGAGATCCCCGAGGAAACCCGCTGACCAGTAGTATCGACCGGCACGGTTCCCACGTGCAAAAGCCCGAGAGTGACCCCTCCGGGAATCGAACACGGTTCACTTAGGTGGGAGGCGATTAGTCTAGCCACTACCCCACCTCAGTCTCCTATTGACAACTAAACGAAGCTTCTGAGTTTTGATGTAGGCGCCACTACTTATTGAATAATGATAGAATAGAGGAAGTTTCTCGTACCGACAACTCTAGACGGCNTTTTGATGTAGGCGCCACTACTTATTGAATAATGATAGAATAGAGGAAGTTTCTCGTACCGACAACTCTAGACGGTAAATCACGATCGGTACTACAGGACCTCTGAGATATCAGTATTACAAGAAATTGCCAGTGAAGTAAGTGACTTTGAAATGCTTCAAAGGTTAATGTACTAAAATTCCGGTTTCTTAAGTTCAATATTAATGCATCACTCATGTGAAACTAATTTACCATGCATCATACTCCTTAGGAGAATATACTCATATTAAAGCAACGTTTGACGACTCTCAAGACATATACTGTACCAGGCTACTGCAGCGTGATTNTTTTGATGTAGGCGCCACTACTTATTGAATAATGATAGAATAGAGGAAGTTTCTCGTACCGACAACTCTAGACGGCAAATCACGATCGGTACTACAGGACCTCTGAGGTATCAGTATTACAAGAAATTGCCAGTGAAGTAAGTGACTTTGAAATGCTTCAAAGGTTAATGTACTAAAATTCCGGTTTCTTAAGTTCAATATTCATGCATCACTCATGTGAAACTAATTTACCATGCGTCATACTCCTTGGGAGAATATACTCATATTAAAGCAACGTTTGACGACTCTCAAGACATATACTGTACCAGGCTACTGCAGCGTGATTACCGTATTTACTTTCTAAGATATTAATCTACTCTCTTGTCATCGCGGTAAATGGGCTAGCTTTGGTTTAAAGGAATATCTTGATGTAAATTATCCAGTCATTTCCAAGAAGACATATTTTTTTTTTACTTAGACGTACTACCACGCAACAACAACCCACATCAAAAAGCTCCGAAGCCAGTATAGAATAGAGTTCTTGATATTATTATACTTAGTGCACAGAGTAATCGGAACCGATACAAAATAATTGAGATAACCATGGGAAATAGCCCAACGGGACCTATTACTTCCAAGTCTTTAATAGGTTCACAAAAATAAGTGCACAAAATTCTTTAACACGGCAGAAGTTCTCTGATATCTTCAGATGGTCAGGTCTCAGGTGGTGTCACACCACCACACCAAGTTTCATCCTCTGCGCATGTCTATAACCTTAACATACCCATCGCCAGTAGAACTTTGAAAATCACGTGGTTAGGAATGATGAACATGTTCGTATACATTTGGTTTTTCAACAGGCCACCTATTTATACGAATGAAATATTTTGGCTTTAATATAGTGTTAAGCCTACATGTTGCTGTTTTGTGTAATCGCTTCTCTTGTCCCATCCCGCTCGAGTTGGCGAAGCACAGTGTATCATGAGCATCGCTGGTAACCCAAGCAGTGAATAAAGAATTACAAAAGAGGGCCGCCGCGCTTGCCACGATAAGCCTATTGGGACTCATGCCACTCCTGTTCTTGAGAGGGTCGAATGTTTTGTGTTATCGTTTCAAGAATGTTCTGGTCATCGTCCCAGCCTCTCTCTGCGTGACTCGGAGTAAGAGGAACCTTCCGGATTGGGGCGGCTGGTCTTTATAAGCCACGGCGGACCTCCGAGTGGACAGTCTAGAGTTTGGAGCCTTGTACTGCCTTGAGCGCCAGATATACTGGATCGGTGAAGTGACGAATGGCGACAGTGACAAGCGAGAGTGAAGTCTGCAATCATCGATATAGTGGGGAGAGAGAGATGGCGGAACCGTGGGACTGGATGCGTGAGTGACAGACATTTGGAATGATGGAAATAGACAGTTGGATTTAACATGTGTAAATAATTGGATTTGATTGGGAAGGGCTTATTAACGTCTCCCGGTGTTATGCCTGAAGGCTTATCAGGTGACGGCTTATAAACTGACTTATGACCTAACTTTAACTAACATCCATGCCTTGCCTAGGATTTGAAACCAGAACCTCCCGCACCCCAGACCGGCAGCGCAATTTGTAAATAATAAGTGTGAATTATGTGATTATAACCAATATAAATACAAGATGAGTATAAGAGAATACCCCAACTTTGAAGGTCTATAATGTCAACACCAAACATCCTACAACCTTGTTTGACCAATCAAATGAACCGTGGAACCGTGAAGTTTGTTTAACATACATTCATAAATCTTCAATGTGACCACCACGAGCGGCCCGAACGACATCTACGCGATAATCATACTCGTTCCACACTCTTGTCAGCATGTCCGGTGTTACGGGTTGGATAGCGTCCGCAATTCTCGTTTTGAGGTCATCAATGTTAGCCGGCAATGGTGGACGAAACACTTGATCTTTTATCCAGTAATGAAGAGCCTGGTCACCAGCTGCTCCTCGACCAATCCAGCTTTGCGGCAACGTCTCGTTCAAGTATCCGCGAACAGCTAGGTGCCAATGGGTTGGCGCACCATAAAGAAAACATCAGACCTTCCCCTTCCCATTGACGTGTCGAATGCGAGCTCGCTACACCCTCACCACCTCAAATCGAGAGTTACAAATGCCATCCAAACCGTAACACCGGGCATGCTGACAAGAGAGTGGAACGAGTTTGATTATCGCGTAGATGTCGTTCGGGCGGCTCGTGGTGATCACATTGAACATTTATGAATGTTTAGTAAACAATCTTCACGGTTCGACGGTTCATTTGATTGGTCAATCAAGGCTGTAGGATGTTTGGTTTTGATATTATAGACCTTCAACGTTGGGATATTCATTGATACTCATCCTGTACAGTGATAAGGACTTTAATTAGAATAGATATTGACGTTAAATATAGCGTTTACTGAGTATAACAAGTGTTAATAGTAAAAATAGGTAGTCTAATGTTGTAAAAATATGGCTGTGGGTATTTTTTATAGCAATACGAATAAATAAATAAATTTAAACTCAGTTCTTTTATTTTTATTAAAATCGCCATTTCTCACTAACTCGGATACGCCCCTGAGACTCGTAAGAAGATCATAGTTGCATTAAAACCAAGTCAGAGGAAGAGTAAGAATATTTGAATGCACACAATTACATAAACTTGTGTCCAAAAATGTAGAAAATTATTTTGATACTATTACTGGCAAAAAAAGCAGTCCAATGTTGGAACACATACAGTGGTTGCTGCGCAATTGGTACGCTCATTGTACCTGACTTTGCCTATACGGATATATATATATATATATAATTGCAGGCGAAATCAAGAAAGATACAGGGTTTATACGGTAAATTCGCACTTTGCTTAGTATCTGCTTATACTTACCAATTTATATCCTTCTGCTATATGTATAATTAAAACTTCCATGGGCCTGATCACTTTATTTATGCGTAGGGCCACCTGTTTTTCGCGAAAAGATTCACGCGGAGGCTGGACTTCAACATCTTATATGCATACTTGCAGTTTTCCTTTAACTGTTGGTCGCTTGTCTTTGTGTAAAGACAGTATGTTATATGAGTGAGCCAACGAGAATTAAGTTTCTCTGATACTGACCGTCCGTGATTTGCGGACAGACAGATAAGACGCGTAACAGTTCAAATAATCAAATCGCGAAAGCGGTTATTAAGTGGAACACGCCTCGACCTGAAATCTTTTCGCAAAAAACAGATGTCCTTATATGATGCGTCGCACAAATAAACCTGTGGAATATTTTTAGAAATGTAAGTGTAATAATAATAAGTAGAATGGTACTCCAATTTATATAAACATATAAAATTCCGTGACCATAAATTTTGACAATACACTCGCAATAGAATTCAAGTTAAGAACTATAACGCCTACTTAACTGAGAGCCAGTGTAAAGCCATGAGCAGTCAATTTTTTTTTCTGAAAGGTTTGCTTCAAAAGTGTTGGCCAGCAGTTATGAAATAGGACCACTGTCGGCCAGACCGAACACCCCTACCACGGTTTAGTAGGTGTGCCCCCGCAATGAAGAGACGAAGCGTGACGTCGGAGCGGAACGTAGAAGAGCTCGGCAGGTCCGCGGACACTCACACCTGCATCCACCGCGCCACATGCAGTCCGAAACCATTGTCCCCCGCACCCCGCCGAGACCATTAATCACCGGCCACCATTAGCGCGGCGCACCAGTAATTGTCCTCGTGGGAGGCAGTCATCTGGAGAGGCGCTAAGTCCCACGACGAACCACGAAGGAAGGCAGGGGATGGGTGTCTACATGCGGCTATACGGTGTGACGGTTTACGATGGCAAATGTTGCGGTTTCCCGAACGTTCTGGAAATGCCGGTACCTGGTTGGAACACGGTGTTATGAGCCTGGGTGGCTCATAACACTCTTAGGAAAGGTTAAGATTAAGGCAAACAGGATAAGCTCAGATAATTAAAAGGATTGTTTGAAATGATTAATAAAGATTTTACTTGCTCTAAAGTTGGAAGAGTGTACAATGGTATTCAATTAAAGTTAAGTCCAACGGAAGTGAAAGGGAAGGACTTAGGGAAGGTTGTTAGTTAAGAAGGAGGATCACATATAAGGGAAGGGAACTTACCCCAATCTCGCACCCGGACCCTCTGGCGGAAGCAGCCCAAGGAACATGGGTGTGTCCGGCCGGCGTTAACCGTCTCGTAGAATCAGCCTCCGGCTACAACAAGGTGATGACTTTCCAGTTAGGTTTAATTAAAATGGCGTGAATCATAATAATTAATTAAACAATAATCATCGTAAATTCAATGTAAAGCTCCCCCGATCACTAGTCATTTAAATTGCAATTGTATAATCTTCATGTAATAAAATCTCATCAGATACTGTTGTGCTCTACCGAATCATGAGACATTATTTGTGATAGTCTTTTAGGGCAGTAAGGTATCTGCTTTGAATTATCTTTTTTAAAGAAATGTTTTATACTGGCAGTCACATGAAGTTTGTTCAGTTGAGTGAGTTATTATTTTTTTTAATTCCTACAGACTCTTAGAATAGCTAACTTTGTTGTTAAAATAGGCGTAAATTTTTAGGCCATACTAAATAAAATTACTAAAATCAAATATTTTATAAATTAGGACCTTAATGGTAATGACCGCCGAGGTGTTAGTTACCTTTGAATTGCACAATACCTGGATGATCTGTGGATGTTGGGGCCATTTTCATATTTGAACTTGTTAGTTGTAGTTAATTGTGATTTGAATTAACATATTATCATCATTCTGCCTTTCTTTTACTTTCGATGTTAATTTATATATGTTTGTAGCCTGGAAAATCAATAAGCTGTAAGTTTAACACGTACCTATTGTAAAAAAAATGCAATTCTGCACATAATGATAATTGAAACATTGGCACAGATAACCAACTTTATGCAGTAACAACACAGAATCCAAGTTTTTTTTTATAAAAACATAGAAGCTAGTGTGTTTTTAGTACTTCAAGGTAACAAAAGCATGTTTTGAATTATAAAATCGCAATTTGTGCTGACTTACGGTTTTTCTTTGAATCACATTTTTACGAGACGCCAGGGGGCGTATCCGAGTTCGTGAGGGATGGAGGTGTTAGTAAAAATAAAGTAAATAAATATGATTTGTTTTAATTTATTTACACTGATATTAATATTCACACAGCTATTATTTGCAGTATTATATTATCTATCTCCACCATTACTCTTGTTATTCTCAGTGAGCGCAATATTTAATGTCTGTATAAATTTTAATTAAAGTTCCTATCACTGTCTCTATATACGTAACAGTCAACTCACACTCATTTACATATATTCGATCTGTCTATTGCATTAATTAAAAATGTCTGTCACTCACGCATCTAATTCAGTAGGGACTACTGAATTAGATACCCGTCAGTCTCACAGACCTCAGACTTCACTCCCGCTGGTCACTCTCGTTGTCACTCATCGCTTTGCTAGCTGGTCGCTTCGTTGTTTTCGAACACCTTGCGTTTAAGGTCGTACAACCCTCCAAACCCTAGATAGTCGGTTCGGAGGTTCGTCGCAAATGTCTTAAGTAGTCTCGCTGGCCGTATCTAGAAGGTTCCCCGTACCCCGAGTCTCGCTGAGATAGGCAAGGGAAGACCAAGACATTCTTTCAACCTTAACACCATAAATTCAGTTCGATCGAGGAGGGGAGCGTGCGAGTCCCGATATGCTTATCACGGCACACGTGGAGGCTAACCTCTGCAAATCTCCGCGCATTTATCGGGTCACCAGAAACGCCCTGCACACATTCCTTCGCATGCTCGAGCGGGACGGCGCAAGGGAAGTATGCAAGGCAGAAGCACGTAACAGTATTGACTTACGATTTCCTGTGAATCACCATTTTTTATTAGGAGATTGTGTAGTTTAAGACAAAAATGGAAATTAAGTTATTCTATGATATCAATACATATATTAATTGCTGGATTAACAAAGAAACCCAAAATGTATAATGATATAGTAATTTTAGTTAAATTAATATTAAAATTTAAATTAATTCTACGGAATAAGCAAGGATACACAGAAATGAGGAAGGGTATAACATCAATAAATATAATTCATTATAACTGCGTAATTGTTTCGATTACAATAATGCAATAAGCAAAAGAAATACCAACCTCTAGTATGATGCATAGCTAGCGGCAGTGATATTTCGCGAAAATATTTCGAGACAAGATACAGTCCAAAGCACTGTAGGGTCGACCAGCTTCTTTGATTGGCTAAAATATGTTCTGGCCCGTGTTAACCGTTTGCGCATGAATAACGAAGGTTAAGTGTTGAAGTTACTTATTCCTGAGTGGCTTGGTCAAAGACGGAAATGGCACCAGCAGCCAATGAAGGCATAACAACAGCTGAGGTGTGTATATAGTATTGAAGTCTACTGTGTGCTCCGATTTTTACGCAACAAGTCACTGGCCCTGTGCATAGCCAATGAGGAAGGGACATATTTATTATTTTATTTTTCGGTTTTCTTATCCATAAAACGCACATTAGGTTTTTTAATAAGTTTTTTCCTTCAGGTTACATTGTATGATTTTGTAGATCGCCTAAAGATAACATCAAGAGAGTGATTTTATAAGTTTACCATATGGGGTCAGTAGAAGTGAGACAACAGATGCAAAAGAGTGACTACAAATATGCAAAAATACGACCATCAGTCTAAAACTACTAAGCCCTGAAAATTTATCAAGAGATGACTTACCACAACGCGTTATAAGAGGGTACCCAGCTACCCTTAACATTCTCTACATTCTCTAACGAAAGTCTGCCACAGATAGAACTTTTTATCATATTTTATTCAGCCACACAAAAACAAGATAACAGAGGTCTGAATGGTTACTATTTGTTCTGAGCATTGCAGGGCGTGTCGGATGAGCTGTGGTCCTAAAATAAATATGAAACTAGTAGATCTTTTGTACCATCTACCTTGGTACCAAATTATTGCGATTTATTGTAGTGTATCTATCAAAATATAATCTAGTCCTAAGAGTGTAATATTTTTTACCAAAATAATTTTACGAAACGATAATGTAAAAGGGGGAAAACGTATTTAAAATTGCCACAGACTATTTCTTAATGATACACTCTTGGCAGACTAGGCGTCGTCCTCTTAGCCATGTCTGGGGCAGCTGTGGTATGGAGGTCAGACTGCTCGCCTCCCACCTAGGCGAACCGGGTTCGATTCCTGGCGGGGTCACCCCCCTATTTTCGCGCGTGGGAATTGGGCCAGACGAGCTGCTGATCGGCGGATTTTCTTGGGGATCTTCCTTTTCCACCGCTCTTACATTCCGGCGCTGCTCCATACTCACCTCACTTCACCATTCTCGTCTCTCAAGGTCATTACTGCGAAAGTTTTTCCATTGATTGTACTGTCGGCTGGCAAGTAAGTTACCAGGCGTTGATTGGCGAACGAAACGCCGACATGTTTTTATGGCCTGTGACGCCATTTTGGTGGCGTGCGCTACTGGAGTTCGCGGAGTAAGCGGCGATTATATACATGTGCCTGCAAGATGGGCCAGGTGGGCCATGACCTATTGTAACGTAACCATTCAATATGGCGTTTCACCAATATACATTTGTATCATCCGAATGTTTCTGTCATAAACAAGTGCAACCAATATTTGAACAAGGGTGGGTGAGTGGTAGCGAAAAAATATAGGAAAATTAATTTACTGCTCTTGTCATTCTCTTCACCTCTTGAATTGGGAAAACCCACCCTTGTCGTCAGTGATATTCTGTTTACACCAATAGGAATGCATTCAGAATGACTGTGGCTATGTTGTGAAGCATTGACATTCTCATATTTTTCAGTTATAAAATTGTTAGTGCGGTAAAACAGTCAGACAGTTTGTGTATTGTTAATAATAAAAACAAATCTAATCTCAGATTATGTTGCATGTAATTTAGCGACCTTCCCTAATGGTATAGGCTATTCACGGTTAAGTGAGNAAGGAAAATTAATTTACTGCTCTTGTCATTCTCTTCACCTCTTGAATTGGGAAAAACCACCCTTGTCGTCAGTGATATTCTGTTTACACCAATAGGAATGCATTCAGAATGACTGTGGCTATGTTGTGAAGCATTGACATTCTCATATTTTTCAGTTATAAAATTGTTAGTGCGGTAAAACAGTCAGACAGTTTGTGTATTGTTAATAATAAAAACAAATCTAATCTCAGATTATGTTGCATGTAATTTAGCGACCTTCCCTAATGGTATAGGCTATTCACGGTTAAGTGAGCACTTTTTGAAACCCTCTCATTTTAATTAATAGTCAATAAATATATTTTATTGTAGCTCTAGACGTATTCCTCGAGCCCGGTGAAACATATACACTTTGTTTATTACTATACTTATTTTAAAAAGTGGTGAAAGAATAAAAAATTGCTGATAGGAAAGAAGAAACTACACTGTTAGAAATTTCTGTAGATGTACGGATTATTTTACGGAGATGTAGAGTTAATTTACGGAAAGAAACTTCGTAATGACGCATAACGGAAATGAGCTACGTAAATATAAAATACGAAAGCTCTTCGTATTCTTATGGTTTCAATTTTGAGACACGAACAATGTAGATGACACCTAAAGCGTATAAAATCTCATCTTCGCAATACTACTTCATGTAAAATTGTAGTAGGTGAGTGGTGAACCACTCATGGCATGCCAATTTGTTGATTCTTTTTCAAATTCAGCTACAGGACAAAACCTTCTGTATACACAGTGAAGCACGCACATAACGAATATAAAACTATTTTTTCGTAACCTCGTGTTATAAACCGCAAAGACAGCAAGCGCTCTAACACAACTTCAAACAAAGACAGGCGCCTTCGTAACTTTTTTGTAAAAACAATATTTATGAAATACTTCGTGTAAAGGCGTGGTAGGCGAGTAGTTCGAGTTATTGACAGTTAACTTTTAAATTCGTGTTCAAGTATCACTACAGGACCAAATATTTAAACTCTTTTAATTTCTATGTCATACACAGTGAAATACATTACGAAAATATTTTTTTTCCCTTAGCCCTTTTTGTCTACCTGAAATTAAAAAAAAATCCCAAACACTTTAACATGACTATAAACTAAGAGCGTACATGGATGATTCTTGATAAATCCCATATTTACAACACTTGATTTGTGAAAGCGTGGCAGATGAGTAGATAGATTGTTGGACTGTCAAATTATTTTTTTGGATTTCTAATCCCATTACCGGACAAAATTTATTAACTTTTTTAATAGCCATTTTATACACAGTGATTTACCCACATAACAGAAGTTAAACTGTTTTTGTCACTCCCTTTTTTTTAAAGAGCAGATAAAAAAAACTTGCNTGATTTACCCACATAACAGAAGTTAAACTGTTTTTGTCACTCCCTTTTTTTTAAAGAGCAGATAAAAAAAACTTGCAATTTTGTGGTCACGTTCCGTGAATTTACGGAAATCTGTGGGAAATTTACGGAGAGAGCATTATTTAAAAAAACGAAGAGACCGTAAATTAACGCAGATGTCTGGATAATTTGCAACTGGTATTTCCTGTAATTTTACGGATTTTTTCTAACAGTGTAGCTAGAGCCTCAAAGTGTTCACTTTACTGTGAACAGCCTGTAATGTCTACGCACGTCTAAGCTTCCGTATTCTTATTTACGTTGTGATATTACGGACAATGGTTTACCAGGAATCCGTCTATGCCAGTGTTGCATGCATGTGAAGGCTCCAATCGGAGAGAAATGGCTGGAAAACCTGGACAAGGTGTTTCGCCGCGGCAGGTCGTTAGGACCGCGGCGGAAGCAGAAGCGTTCGGCGCGGCTCGGACGCCGAGCCAGTGGAAGGAAGGGAAGGCTGCTGTATTGGGCGATGGTCGTGCAGGTCAGCGGAGTGAGGCGGGAGGATTATTGCAAGCTCGACCGTAACATTCAGCTCAATTAACCCGGCTTATTCAGCAGCGAGCCGTGTCAGCACAGGCCGGGGCCCCGCCACGAGTTCGAGCTTCGGGTCGATGGGCAAGGTGCACGCCCTTTACGGCCTTCCGCACACGGACTCACGGCCACGCGACAACTGGGAAATCTGTTTAAGGGGAATCCCTAGTAAAAAAAAAGTTAAACATCTCAAGTTCATATCTGGCCATAAGGAATGCACTGCGACGGGGCCCTTCCAACACTGCGATATGCATTCCCCAGAAGCTGAATTTCTCGCAAATTAGATTTGTAACAATAAGATATTATTACACGCGATGTAAGCCAATTGATTACATTACAGATGCCAATTTGTATTATTCTCCTTTANAACAATAAGATATTATTACACGCGATGTAAGCCAATTGATTACATTACAGATGCCAATTTGTATTATTCTCCTTTACTTTAAGGAAACTACTTGGGAAAGCCATAAAAATGATGCTTTTAACTATTTTAGAATTTTTTTCCCTTTTGAACATATTTCATAGGATAAAAGCAGTGATGTAGCCAGAAATTTCTCAAAGTAAGGGTTACACTGACCAAAGCGAAGGGAGGGTGGTTATATTGGTGTTAGGAGTGCTGACGCACTTTTAAGCAATNGTAAGGGTTACACTGACCAAAGCGAAGGGAGGGTGGTTATATTGGTGTTAGGAGTGCTGACGCACTTTTAAGCAATTATTTTTTATTGAATTTTAAGGACCACTGATAGTTTTAATACTTAATTGTTGAGAACCCTTAAGGAAAAAGGGGGTGGGGGTTACAACCCCCATATCCCTCACCCCCCTTGGCTACGCCCCCTGGTAAAAGGGATAAATGACAACTGTAGATAATAAGTTTTTTTTAATATTTCCAGGGGATATTTATTCACCATTTATTCACCGAAATACGCGCATACGCGCAAACACTGATTTTACATACAATAATTTACTTGGGTGAAATGTTTCGGGTTGCTTTGTTCCCTCATATCTGCGATGACCGAGCGTGGTAGTGGTGCCATCATGGTAGGATGGCCGTTTGCTGAAACCCACGTCGCAACGACACAAGGCGAAGTTTTTGCTATTCAGGGATGGAAAACAATCAGACACAAGGCGCGTTATCACATATTGTTTCGTACTTATATACTATGTGCCACAGAGCTGCATATGTGACTGATTGGCAGGATGAGCATTCAAGAGCCGTCACACGTCTGGAATGGTCCACGCAATTTTAAATTTAAAAACTCTTTAACAATACCGGGTCTCCCTGGAACAATATGCAAAACGCCAGGAAACACATCCACGGGGCGTGATTGAACTATGCGATTCTTTCATATAATTGTGACTGAGCACTATTGTCTATATCCACACATCTGTACAGTCCATGCCAAATCGAANTGCGATTCTTTCATATAATTGTGACTGAGCACTATTGTCTATATCCACACATCTGTACAGTCCATGCCAAATCGAATCGCAGTTGCTATTCGTTCTCGTGGGTACACTGCACGCTATCGGGTACGTTCCGATTTGTCAATCCCAGATGACAAAATTTTTGTCTCATGAGCTTATCAAACTTTCGATATATATACATATATATATATAAGATATAAGATATTGGTAATATGCTGTTTTCAAGACTTATTCCACGAGATTTCAATAAAATAAACAACATTTTATTATTTTATTAGGTCCGTGCAACACTGTAGACGGTCTAAATCATGTGTAAGGCTGCACTCTGTTTTAACCTGGCATTCCATCGAATACGCTGTAAAAATTTAATACCATGACCTTGAAATGTGAAGATAACAGGTGTCAACTTGTCAAAGTAAGCCTGTGAAAGCAGCAACAGAATTGTACAAAGAAGTAATAATATGTGGGCCTACTCTTTATCACGAATAAAATGGTTAAATAGTGTTTGTGCCTGTAAAGAACAGAAAAANGTAATAATATGTGGGCCTACTCTTTATCACGAATAAAATGGTTAAATAGTGTTTGTGCCTGTAAAGAACAGAAAAAAGTTATTTCAGTTTAAAATCATAAAACTTAAAATATGTCATAAACAGTCATAAACGGGTGAAATTTGTTCTTTTAAAACACATGTAACAGGGTGTGGCGCATAAAATTAGTGCAATAAAGTTTATACTTGGTCATTTTCTTTTTAATAACTGTAAAAAAATTATGCGTTAAATAAAATGGCAATACACCAAAATATGGATTCAAATACATTAATTAAAGGGGCATAAACTTTTAGAATTGAGAAAAAATTATATGCTGTTAGTGCTTTGAGCTAAAACATTAAAGTTTATCGTAACCTAACCAATTCTGCCCTGCCCTAACCTAACTCTACATACTATATTTAACACTAAAATTACTCAATCAACTCGAAAATAATCGCTAACTTACCCCTTGCTCATTCCGAAAAAATACATTTTGAGAGTTTTCAAATAATAATAAAATTAACTTTTTTCAGTTTGTAGTAATGTTGAGTGTTTGAAGTGTTTCTAAATGCTGTAAGTTGCTCGCGCTGCTTTCTAATGTTTGAAATAATTTTTTCAAGTGGCGTGAATATCCAAACTGCTGCAGTAGCGATAATTTTCTGTTTACAGTAGCGCAGAACGCTTCGTCTAACCTCGACATTGTTAGTTCCCGAAACCCGAAGCTATGGGGAATAGAGAGATGTTCCATATTTTGAATGCACGCAGCTCAGTTCCGTTTCATGTCATTACCAAATGCGTTTACGTATTTTACCTCTATATTGCCATAAAAATTTCTTTGAATGCACAGCACATTTCAATAGTGAATATATCCGCTCTACATAAAAATTTTCCGAAATACCAAACGATTTATTTTAGAGCGTGAACACGAAAAACAAATTCTCTGACAAATGCATTTTCGAAAATCTTCACATATTTAGAGCGAAGAGCATGTAAGGATAGTGATGAATATTGCCAAGCATCTCAGAGTGTTTGCCCTTGGAATGTCTAGGGCCCCTGAAATTTCACGAATTCCTCAGGGACAAGCTAGAGTTCGAACATATACACCTTTGACTTCATTTTAATTGGATTGCAGTCTGTAAGTCACACTCTAGGCGCATTTGAACCAATAAGTAACACGCAAGCATAAGAGCGCCGAATCTCGTGCCACCTGATCTCGGGTAAAAGTTGAGCAATAGCCAATGAAAAAGTAACGGAGGCTTGAGTAAACTAAGGATTGTGGAGTCTAATTTGTTGCCAAATGAATTCGCAAAATTTCTGGGTCTCTACTGATGTCTTAAGACACTGTTGTTACTTCGCATAAATGTTTGTTGGGCCTCAGGGTACAATGCACATTTCTGCAAATTGTCTGTTCTTACTTGCTGTCGTCCGNCTTGCTTGAGCAGCGTTTCTCATTTGATTGGCACATGGTATTTATTATACTGAAGCACAGCTGCCACACTAACGGCAGCCATGTTGTGGAACGCTACATGTGTCGACTGCGCATCCGTAGCGAGAGTTGAGTTGAGAGATTTGGGCCGCTCTTAACAACGAGGTCTTGAGAGCCGGTGAGGGTGTAATTATATGAGAATGGAGCAGCGCCGGAATGCAAAGGCGGGGAAACGGGAGATCCCCAAGAAAACCCGCCGACCAGCGGCATCGTCAGGCACGATTCCCACTTACGAAAATCCGGGAGTGACCCGGCCGGGGATTGAACTCGGTTCACCTTGGTGCGAGGCGAGCCGTCTAACCGCTCAACCACCGCGGCCCCTGCGAAGCAAGAGAAATTGCACTTGCGCCGAGGATATCTGCTCGGTGCAGGTTTCTCTGCATTTTGCGTCAGTCACGTGGCCGCTCGCTTCTCTAATTCCACAATGGTGCAGCAAAGGTGCAGATTTTCTGTTGCACCCCCTACAAACGTATATTTAATCCATCTCTTTGAAATGATGATCCGCGATTCCCCTGCAAAAAGCTACACTGGATCATGAATGTATTAGCAGTCATATAACTGTAAAGATAACACAGTGTTTGGATTATATCTTAGCGCGAGTTCCACGAAAAATATATGTCTCATACGTGCCTAAAGGCTGTTCACGGTAAAGTGTGCACTTTTGAAATCAACCTTTGAAAAACATCACGGCGCTTACCTGCATAATTTTAACTAGCACACCTACTGACGTGCCCAGTAAGGTTGGTGACGACAGAGGGAAAGTAGTTTCATGCATAAACGTCGGATTAAAAGTGTTAGATAAACAGCTGTGAATACTGAAACGTTTTATTTTGGTTTCTGTGTTTTCAACTTATATATGTGTGTGAATTGCAAAATTTGTAAAATATTTACTTTTTAAATAATTCCATGTTTTCGCCTGACCGACGCATAAATAAAGTGATCAGGGGGCCTATTCTAAGTGTTCGTTCCGACGAAAGAAAGTTGGATGGAAACAATTTCTCGTTCCAGCCTACTATTTGGTATTATAAGTTTAAAACGACGGTAGTTTGACGTCACGAGTGGAGTCGGGACGTATCAACTGCTCATGAGCAGTCGGCAGGCTAGAATTTCGTAGTTAACCAATATGGCGGGTGTCGGTATTTAATGTGGCCGTGTATTTCAATGACACGGAAATAAATATTGTGTAGCATAAAGTCAGTGCAGCACGTGTTTGTGTTGCATGGAGTTATAATTTTCCTACGCATACATTTACGATACGAATAAGCATGAAAAGATTGGGTATAACTATTACAAACTTGCATCACACACGTCCGTCCTTCTTAAACATTGTGCACAACATAATGCAGACTATTTTAGGCGTGGGACGTTATTACAAGCGCGTAAATGTATGAATACGCAATTGTAAATATTAAACCAATTAACTCCTATTATCTTAGGACGTACATTCAGATATATATTTATTCGTTCCTTACATAGCATGTGTTCGTTGGGCGAATGGTTCAGTTACGTGCTTCGCAGCACATACATGTCCATGATTTGAGGTAGAAACTCTCCACAGCTTAATTTTTTTTAAATATGTGAAATAGAATGATGTTATTATATGTGGTAACAACATTTTTTTAAAAGGGCAAGCTTATAAGCTGTGTGCATTTGTATTTTGTCACCTAATAGCCTACAGTTTGGAATGTTAATTTTAAAATTGAAGGATAAAATTTGATAGGTAGGTCTTATGTACTTTAACTAAAACGGATCGTGATTAACTTTAAATATTACGAATATGAATATATTCTGCAACAAAATGACAATTCCTTGCATTGATTCCAGAAAGAAGAGACTAATAAATTCCACATCATTTAATAATTTTAAAACTAACTTTGAAGTCAAAATGAATAACACAAATACATTCAAAATCTACGTATTCTCCTTCTGTACAAAATAAATATTTTCTGCGCTGAAAGATTATCGGCGTTTTAAAAACCATAGGCTTATATGTGGTAAAAAGGGAGGGAAGGTTATTTAATTCACACCAAATTCAATGCCTGTCGCGTAAGAGATTAGCAATACTGTAATAATATATCAACCAGAGAACGCCAGTGACTCAGTCAATGTTACTTATTTTATATTTATTCAAAATTATCACCTTCCATGGCTCCACAGTACACTTCAGCGGACACCAAGGTTAGGAATATTAATATAATCGTTTTAAGATGTGTACATTTCTTTGTTATTCAGGACAGCGTGAAATCTATATTTAAAATCTGCTAACTTTCCTTTACTTAACCTTGGCGAAATATTTTCTTTTCCACAAACACAAATGATTTGCTAAACACCCGGGCCACGTCTTTAATAAGTAAACATCTATATCTCACGAAGGTAAAAAAAATGCAGTTCAACATGGCCACCAACCACAGTTTCTCACACTCCCCACAAAACCAAAGAAAACTATACACTATTATTTTCTTATAAAATACATATTTCTAATTATATATTATTTTTAACGATCTAAAAATATAAGACTTACTTTTTGTGTCTTTAAGAAATGCTTTTTAAACAGATTGGAGCAATTTAAAAAACGAGTAATTCTTGTAATATATCGTTTGTACGTTGTTGAACATGCGCAGAGACACTAACGGTCATCTAGCTTGGTGTGGGGAAAGTCTGTAAGCTGAAGATGCCCGAATGTGCTTGCCTTCGAAACAACTCCGTACTCTGAATACCAATTTCATGACGACTTTGTTTTCGTCAGGTGAGAGAGAGAGAGAGTGGGTACGTGGTGACGTGGGCAGTTCCCAATGAAACTTAGAATAAGCCCCCAGGCCTGTGGCAATGTTAATTTTACATTTCATGGTAGAATACACAATGTGCATGCAAGTCGATCTTAAGAAGGGATTTCAAAAGTGCTCAGTTTACCGTGAACAGCCTATATCAACAGGAAAGGATTAATACCAACGCCTTCGCATAGCCGGAGTTTGAGATAGAAAAAAATTTCCAGGCGCGGAATGCGCAAAAAAAAAAAGAGGGCGGGGACACGCAGAAACAATACGTCTTTATTTCGCGGAACAGGCGCGGGCAAGCCCTGTTTCCAACGCGACCTGTCCGCTTATTGCGACGTCAAGTTTATTAGGTGCCAGGCGACGAAATATGACCTTGTGCGGTGCTGAGGTGACTTCGGTAGCGTTTCGCCATTATTTACATCTCTTCCTTTGTAAAAAACACAGGAATACGTAGGGAGAAAAGGAGGTCAGGGTGCTGCTTCTTATACAAACGGGCGCCCTGGAAGTAGTTTCAAGATACTGTACAACCTTTCGTACATAAAAAAACAGTAATTCAGCTATGAAACAATTTAACGATTGAAAAATATACTTATTTAATTATAAGTTATATTAAACTCAAAAATTCGAAATTTCACAGAGGAGGAACCTCGAATCTCTGTTTATTGATAGCGTTGGCATTTCATAGAAAAACAGCTCTAAGAAGCGAAAGAACATATATTAAGTGGTTCGGGTGATGGTTCTTAAATTTGGTGCCCTCCTTAGCCGTAAGCACCCAGTTCAGAAAGACCTGCATTTCCTAAATAATCGAACTCCTCAAGGAAGTACAGAAAATGTACATGCACCCATATGTATATACGTAGTGCAGTCAAAAATTCGTGGACGCGGTGGGGGGTTGTTGCGTACACGCGAGGAGCCAGTTAAAGAACTTATTGAACGCTGCTGTGATGTGTGGCTGCCTACACTCCAGTCTGTCCACGAATCTATAGATTATGGTAGTATATGTGTACTTATATGTGTGTGTGAGAGAAAGAGAGTATGTGTGTGTGTGTGTTGTATGTGTATGAAATTACGCAGTCGCTTCACATGTATTCAGTATTTATTATTAAAAAGCAATTATTTTGTAATCATTTAGAGGTTTATACTATTTTTAAGGTGAATACTTTTGTGATGCTGTAATATTGTGACTGCGCATATTTTAACAAAATGTATCGTAGTGACTGCAAAATTAATTTTACCTCCATGCGAACTCTTTATTCAACTACGTTATGTATTTTCACACGTTGCTATGCGTGAAATGAAACTGATCCGANCAGAAAATGTACATGCACCCATATGTATATACGTAGTGCAGTCAAAAATTCGTGGACGCGGTGGGGGGTTGTTGCCTACACGCGAGGAGCCAGTTAAAGAACTTATTGAACGCTGCTGTGATGTGTGGCTGCCTACACTCCAGTCTGTCCACGAATCTATAGATTATGGTAGTATATGTGTACTTATATGTGTGTGTGAGAGAAAGAGAGTATGTGTGTGTGTGTGTTGTATGTGTATGAAATTACGCAGTCGCTTCACATGTATTCAGTATTTATTATTAAAAAGCAATTATTTTGTAATCATTTAGAGGTTTATACTATTTTTAAGGTGAATACTTTTGTGATGCTATAATATTGTGACTGCGCATATTTTAACAAAATGTATCGTAGTGACTGCAAAATTAATTTCACCTCCATGCGAACTCTTTATTCAACTACGTTATGTATTTTCACACGTTGCTATGCGTGAAATGAAACTGATCCGANACCTCCATGCGAACTCTTTATTCAACTACGTTATGTATTTTCACACGTTGCTATGCGTGAAATGAAACTGATCCGAAATTACATAATCTTTTTTCGCACGCTTTGTGCTTAGTTTCAAAAGATCATAATGGTGTTGTGAATGCGCCCATACAATCTATTGTAAGAACATTTTCGCCACGACACGTCAATTTCACCTACAAATAGTATTCGCATGCAACAATAAAATAATTACTTGTTGGATTTCGAACTCGCCACAAGTGAGTAATATCGTGTACCGCGTACAAAGCTGGCATCCAAATAATGACAGTAATAAACGATTGCGTGGGAATGAATAACATTAATCTTTTGTGTTTCAAGTCTCTGGTGAACGTCAGTTTTAATTGCCATCATCATTAGTCTAGAGCCATATAAAATATTCCTGCATGCACGATCAAGATGGAGTCATTATTGTCGTGAAGCGTTCACTCATTTCACGTAATGACTAGGAGGAACACCCCATGCTTTTAAATTACTACGATCTCTTTTTTTGAAGCGAGCTACAGAAAATAAGATATTTCCAATTACCGAACCTTGTGTGCAGTCCGATTGTGCCAGGTAAAAAATGCTATGGTATTACGACATACCTTAAAATACGGGAACGATTCCGTTTCTTTAAAATGTCTTAAATGACTATTCGTGGTTTTCCTCTTTCACTTATTGCCTTATCTCCTTTTTCTTTAGTTTCGCGATCGTTAAACTAGACCTTTTCCTCTCATATTTAATATTAAAAATGAATGTTAGTAGTTCAAGAGTGTGTCGTTTTGTTGTGCAATTTTTACGTTGTTTTTCGGCCAATTACAGAACATGCCAGTATCCTGCGTCGAGCATCAGTTTATTATTATTACTTGTTTTTATTTACCGGAAATGTTACTTTTTTTNACATGCCAGTATCCTGCGTCGAGCATCAGTTTATTATTATTACTTGTTTTTATTTACCGGAAATGTTACTTTTTTTTCTTCTTTTGTCTTCGTACTCACCGAGACAACATCCTTACAGGGCACAGGGACATAGGAATACAACTGATNTTTTTTTCTTCTTTTGTCTTCGTACTCACCGAGACAACATCCTTACAGGGCACAGGGACATAGGAATACAACTGATACATACGACTGATATATGCTGTCTGTCAATACATTTGATTAATTTTGTATAATGATATCCTAATGTTTGGAGCGACGTATTATAATAACGAAAGTTAATGGCAATTTCAAATAGCGTTCTCTACAGGCTTAATTTTACGATGTTGTATAAGTAGTATATTTACGAAATTAAATAATACAAATTAGCTCAGAATACATACTTGAGTGTCTAAATATGGCAAGAAGTTCAGTTTAACTCGTTACGTTCTAGCGTAAGGTTTGAGGAAGTGATATTAGAATCACTATGAATCCAGCAATTCCGAGTGTCTTGTCTGGCNTACGTTCTAGCGTAAGGTTTGAGGAAGTGATATTAGAATCACTATGAATCCAGCAATTCCGAGTGTCTTGTCTGGCCAACAGTTGTGTTTCCAAAGGCTCAATTTTACCCGATGCATGCATTTAACTTCCACAGATCCAACTTAAATTCGTTCGGAAATAAAGGACTACGAAATAAATAGAACAGAAAAACATTCAACTTTAATGTTTCTTTCCTGTTTGGAAAACAGGAGGCAGCTCGTAAAAATTCGAGTTGAAATTGGCGACCTTGGCGCTGACTCGGAGCGAAAAGCGAGACAGTCGACATTTTTGTGACGTGTGCGGCTGTAGTTCGCGGAGTTAGCGGCTATTTCACGTCTGTATTATTAATTAATAATTTCTCTGTAACTGTACAGCTTCCAGTGCGGGAAGTACTAAGCATGTTGGGAGACATAATTACAATTCGTTTTTGAGACTATATTATGGTGTCTCGTAATTAGCTGCTACCAGTAACAGTAAAAAAAAAACACACTTTCATTAGTCTGATGTTCCAAAGAGGTCACTTTTATGCTGGCAGTAAATAGAGAAATTATANTACGTTCTAGCGTAAGGTTTGAGGAAGTGATATTAGAATCACTATGAATCCAGCAATTCCGAGTGTCTTGTCTGGGCAACAGTTGTGTTTCCAAAGGCTCAATTTTACCCGATGCATGCATTTAACTTCCACAGATCCAACTTAAATTCGTTCGGAAATAAAGGACTACGAAATAAATAGAACATAAAAACATTCAACTTTAATGTTTGTTTCCTGTTTGGAAAACAGGAGGCAGCTCGTAAAAATTCGAGTTGAAATAGGCGACCTTGGCGCTGACTCGGAGCGAAAAGCGAGACAGTCGACATTTTTGTGACGTGTGCGGCTGGAGTTCGCGGTGTTAGCGGCTATTTCACGTCTGTATTATTAATTAATAATTTCTCTGTAACTGTACAGCTTCCAGTGCGGGAAGTACTAAGCATGTTGGGAGACATAATTACAATTCGTTTTTGAGACTCTATTATGGTGTCTCGTAATTAGCTGCTACCAGTAACAGTAAAAAAAAACACACTTTCATTAGTCTGATGTTCCAAAGAGGTCACTTTTATGCTGGCAGTAAATAGAGAAATTATANAAAAAAAAACACACTTTCATTAGTCTGATGTTCCAAAGAGGTCACTTTTATGCTGGCAGTAAATAGAGAAATTATATCGTGTGTACAAACATTTGTTTTTGGCTCATAGGTAGGGCCAGTAACTTTTCGCGTAAAATAGCCTCGTGTGTCATCTGAAATTATGATATATGTGTGGAGTCGACAAGTTATACCTCCATTGGCTGCTGGTGTCCTGTCAGTTTGTGTCCAAGCCACTCAGGACTAAGTAACTCCGACACTGAACCTTCGTGATTCGTGCGCAAACGGTTAACAGGGGCGAGAACATATTTTAGCCAATCAAAGAAGCTGGACGACCCTACAGCGCTTTGGACTGGAGGGACAGGTGTATTTCGCGAAAATATTTATGACCAATCTAGACTTTAATATCCTACGTCCACAACCACAACTTCCTTTGGTTATTGGCCGCGCGTCTACGTGAGAATACATGTTGTTATTTNTAATATCCTACGTCCACAACCACAACTTCCTTTGGTTATTGGCCGCGCGTCTACGTGAGAATACATGTTGTTATTCGACTGGGCCAATCAGAATAAAGTACTGTAATTCAATACTGAACGTCCGTGATTCGCGGACAGACACTTGAGGCACGTGACATTTAAAATCATCCAACCACGAAAGTGCATATNTAATATCCTACGTCCACAACCACAACTTCCTTTGGTTATTGGCCGCGCGTCTACGTGAGAATACATGTTGTTATTTGACTGGGCCAATCAGAATAAAGTACTGTAATTCAATACTGAACGTCCATGATTCGCGGACAGACACTTGAGGCACGTGACATTTAAAATCATCCAACCACGAAAGTGCATATCAACAAAAGTGTNTGATTCGCGGACAGACACTTGAGGCACGTGACATTTAAAATCATCCAACCACGAAAGTGCATATCAACAAAAGTGTTTTGGAGTACAACTGGTCTTGAGATCTTTTCGAGAAAAACACCTGTCCCTACTCATAGGTAATTACTATAGCGATGTGGGGCAGGGGTGGCGTAGTGTCCAGGGCGCTCGCCTCCCACCACGGTGATCCGGGCTCGATCCCCGGCGGGTTCACTCCCGGATTTTCGCATGTGGGAATCGTGCTGGACGATGCCGCTTGCCGGCGGGTTTTATCGGGGTACTCCCGCTTCCCCCGCCCTTGCATTCCAGTGCCGCTCCATTCTAGGGTCTCATTTCTGTCAGGCACGGGGATGACGGTCACCTACGGGTCCCAGCTGGAAGGCCGTCACAGCGGAGGGTGTTGCCTTGCCCTGGGTGCACTCCCCACACGCCATTTATTTATGTTTACTAAAGCGATAATATAAAGTTTTGACTTTATTTCGTAACTATTATTCACAATATAGAATAGTATTACAAGAGATAACACTAAAAACAAAAAAATGTGTTTGGCATTGATCGTTCATAGGAATGCTTATTTTAATGGAAAAAAGTTATAAATTTACGTGCGATATATGTATATATATATATATATATATGTATATATATATATATATATATATATAGCTGCTGTCAAAAGGAATTTTGTACTTTTCTTCTCTCCCTTTAGAAAACTGCACAAGAAAGCTTTAAAAATAATTTTTTATTAACAATTTCAGTATAATTTTTTTCAATCCAGTTGTTAAAATTTAAATAAAGTAATTGAGTAAGTCAACGTTTATCTAAATCCTTTCTACAACAGAATATTAAACATCATGTGAACACATCTTGTTATATTTCCATTCTAGTGCGAAGAAAAAGTTTATTCCTTACGTAGAATATAACATAATACAAAAGGAAGATTTTACACAGTTATATTTATTTAATTAAAATTGCAAATAGCCCTTTTACTTACATAGAAAACGGAAATACCGGTACACATGCAACATCAGTGCAACCTGGTGGCGAATTTTTTTAGTTGCATTGAGCTTCTTAACCTGAGTAGTATATACCTTAGTCACAGCACACGGCAGGGCGTTATACTGATACTTGTAATAATTCTAAACAAACAAATTTGAGATGTTACAACTCCTAAAATAATACTGTATATCTATCTGTGACTGAAATTGTTAATGCAATGAAGGCTTGCGGTAGTCTACACGGAATAATATACGAATAGTCTCATAACAAACCATTGCTGCAACCACCATTATAAAAATTTACTACAGTGAGTTCGGACTCAAGATTATGTTACCAACATTGTATTACAAGATGTCAGCCGGCCAAACTGTCAAAATCGTTGCGATCAAAGGTTGACCTGGATGAGTGTCTACGTTTTATTATCCAGTTTAACAATAATCTTGTTTAAAAATAATATTTCGCATAACTCAGTATATTCAAGTTTAATTAATACTCTGCAGGAGGAAGTGTTCTGAAATTTCTAAGCACGTGTCTGTGTAAACAATATGGCAACCTTTAGTCCAAGACACGTTGTTTTGACAGCTTTGTTGGCAGAAAAAATGCCACTGTGTTGGGACTCATAAGAGTCGATGCGTCTGGTATGCGCTTTGTACCCAACGGTCTCTCTGCGTTTTTTTGCCCCGACAGACGTGCAGGGTCATGAGAGACAAAGATTACAAAGTTGCACACAGTACGAACAAGAACACGCGTGGAATGCAATGCAGCTGCGATAAATACAGGNAGACAAAGATTACAAAGTTGCACACAGTACGAACAAGAACACGCGTGGAATGCAATGCAGCTGCGATAAATACAGGTTGAGACATGACATGCCACTAATCTCGGAGTGAACGCGACAGCCCGCGTAGACGGGGATTAATTGCGAAGTGAATGTAGTGTTGGTACAAAATACTTAAGAATACAGAGGCGAAACAGACTCTTATACCGCGAACTTCAGCTGCACATGCCAGCGAGCAATATGGCGACAGTGGTCAGCTACGTGTCCGAACGCTGTTCGCCAATTAGTACCTGGTATCTCATTGGCCAACCTGCAGCCCAGCCAATAGGAAACCTTCCGCAGCACGTAGTAGCCGACCAGGCACAAAGCCCGTTCCCAGAACTTCGCACAGATAATCAGCGAGTGGGTACGCCCACATCAAAGAGACCGCCATGCCATATCACTTTATCTATTCTGTGCAACAGTCCTCNAATCAGCGAGTGGGTACGCCCACATCAAAGAGACCGCCATGCCATATCACTTTATCTATTCTGTGCAACAGTCCTCTACACTGATTCTGAATGGGTTAAAGGTAGTGTACTATCACAACAAAGAACTTATTTAAGTAAATAGTGAGCTAACCTTAGTCGAAACGACGTTACTTCGGCAGATCTATAGGAAGAAAAGCTGANACTTATTTAAGTAAATAGTGAGCTAACCTTAGTCGAAACGACGTTACTTCGGCAGATCTATAGGAAGAAAAGCTGTTCAATAGTGTGACTTGAAAACTGCTACCTGCGCAGCGGACATGCGCTCTCTACTCCATATCGCTAGACGCCAGTTGGTAACAGCCTGTAAAGTGACTTACAGTGATTGATATTTCACAGAATTTTATAACTGATTTATGCTTACAAGCGAACTACACCCTCTTTTTTATGAATTTACAAATAAAACCGCATGTGATAATACCCACATAAAAAATCGTACTAAGCTACGATTTCCGTTACCGAAAATTCTTTAATCGTGTAATTGCAGTATCCGTTCATCCGACCAGCTATTAAGAGCATTTATTCGCATATGTGCATTCCCCCTCCCCTCTTGTATAATGGTTTGTTGTAGTGAGCAGTTCACTTTTCGTTTTACGAACCTCATATGTCATTATGTACTTATTCAACTTATTCAGCTAAAGTAATTCTCTATTTGTGTAGTATAAATCCTCCGACACGTTTTTTTTTTAAATTTTATAGCACTACTTGGAAAACAGAATTTTTTTTTACTTATAATATTTGATTATCAATTTTCTTTACTGCCGTAAAGTGGAAGCCAAGGTAAGCGCTATATCTAAAAAAATCGAAATAAAGTTAATAAATGTAGCACGTAAAGGCAGGGCTTCTTGGCTACATGTATGAAGATCAGCTATATTCGATTTAGTCAGAAAACAGTCATTGCAGGAATATTGGATATTCGATAATAATAGTTTAAGAAGAAGAGGACAGCAAAAAAAAAAAAAAAAATATGCCTCAAACAATTTTTTTTTTTTTGCTATGTCGGATTCGCTCGGTCGTTATCCGGACGAGAGCAATGGTCCATCCGGCGGCGGCTGGCTGGTACCTCTTCAGGCCAACGCGGGGAAGGGTAGGACAGATAATCGATACGAGCCCGTACGAACTGCGGACAATCGCAAGGCCAGCCGTCGGCCAGATGAATCCCGCCCTCTGGCAAGCGAGATGGCTGTTCTCCATTCTCCCGACAGCTCCGCACGCACACATACGCACGCGCGTATATACAGTCGGATAACCGCGAGGGGAATATAGAGTATAGCCAATTCGCAGTGTCTTCACACTTTAAAAAAAAAAATCAAACCATTCAAAAATCACTCCATGTATACAGTGTTTGGTAGTTTCCAATTATGTCGCGTCTAACCCACGTTTTATACTTCTGTTACACGAACGTATCCTATTTTTGGTTAAATCAATAATTACTTATATTTTATCCATAAGTTACAATTTTAATATATAATTGAAATTTATAAAACCAGAAAGAAAAACAGGTGTGTTGGTAAGCTCTAGTAAGAAATGGTTTTAATACAAAATGTTATTAAATTGAGTTCTCACGAATACGGTTCGTTGTCATTTTGGTGTTATTTTTTAGTCTTAGTTAAGATTTGTTTTCATGAGGATCACCAATAGCCTGAAAGTATNCGCACGCGCGTATATACAGTCGGATAACCGCGAGGGGAATATAGAGTATAGCCAATTCGCAGTGTCTTCACACTTAAAAAAAAAAAATCAAACCATTTAAAAATCACTCCATGTATACAGTGTTTGGTAGTTTCCAATTATGTCGCGTCTAACCCACGTTTTATACTTCTGTTACACGAACGTATCCTATTTTTGGTTAAATCAATATTTATTTATATTTTATCCATAAGTTACAATTTTAATATATAATTGAAATTTATAAAACCAGAAAGAAAAACAGGTGTGTTGGTAAGGCCTAGTAAGAAATGGTTTTAATACAAAATGTTATTAAATTGAGTTCTCACGAATACGGTGCGTTGTCATTTTGGTGTTATTTTTTAGTCTTAGTTAAGATTTGTTTTCATGAGGATCACCAATAGCCTGAAAGTATAACTTTAGAAAAGTTGGAAGTAGCAGTGAGTGGACTATAGTGTGCGCAGGCCAGCTGCGCAGTTACCACTCACCGTTTTCCAACATTGGATTGCTATTATTTGCCAATAACACTATCATAACAAGTGTAGACACGCAGTTAAAAAAAATCCGTAAATTTACGGAAAAGTGTTGGTAAACATTTCCCCACAACTCTCCGTAAAATTACGTACGCGTTGTTTTTCCCTAACGTACTTCTCATGAATTCACGGAACCTCTCCATTAACTTGCTACCTAGCCTTTCTGTACTTCCGGTTTATGAAAGAGATTGCGAAAAGTATTTTTAATGTTTGTTATGTGGGTGTTGTCCAATAGGTATGAATCAAAATAAATTATTAAAGTTTTTATCGTGAAGCAAGATTTTAACACAAAGCAAAATCTTTGAGTCCGTGACTCTTACCACTCACTCAAAATTCCTTCTTGGGGAAAAAATGGGTGATAAATAAAATATGTATTAAAAATGTGACATACGTAAAGTTTTCTATTCCAAATTTTGGTAATGTTTGAGTGTTTTAGGTATTGACAACTATTGCAGGTACTTGGTGCTACTTTATTACATTTAAAGGAATAGGCCTGAGTGGCGTGGATATAGTAACTGCCGCAGAAACAATAGGCCTGGGTGACGTGGATATCGTAACTGCCGCAGAAACAATAATATTCTGTTTACATCTGCAAAGAAAGCATCATTTATAGACTCGGCATTGTTAGTTTCTGAAACCCTGAGCTGTAGAAAATACGGAGACGTAACGTAATTTGTAACATGTATTAACTGTACGTTCTCGTAAAAGTTTCCTTGAATGCAATACAAATTTAATTTTTGACAGCGTAGCGTTTTAGGTTAGAAAACTTTTTATGTAAGCTAGTGCTTTGAAACTTTTTACACATCCTCTGAACTAAAGTCTGTTCAAGGTAAAGTGGGCACTTTAAAAATCAATTTTTGAAAATAACCACTGCCTGTAACTATATATATGCTACGATACACACTGCCATGTAGGTTCCCAGTTAAGTTGGTTGCGAATTAGTAAAAATAGTCCCGAGACTCAATTTTATTGCGAGCGCAATGTTTAAATTTATAGCCACTGAAGTTAGCGTAAGTGAGTGAAGAGATTTGGGTGGCTCTTAACGACGAGGTCTAGAGAGCTGATGAGGGTGATTGAGGTGAGAGTGGAGCAACGCCGGAATGAAACAACGGGGGAAGCGGGAGATTCCCGAGAAAACCCGCCGACCAGTGGCGCCGTCCGGCACGCTTTCTCTCATGCGAAAATCCGGGAGTATCCTGGTCGGGCATTGAACACGATTCGCCTTGGTGGGAGGCGAGCAGGCTAACCGCTCAGCCACCGCGGCCCCTCTGAAGCTAGCGTTTTTTTATACACGTTAGAATATATATTTNACGGCCCCTCTGAAGTTAGCGTTTTTTATACACGTTAGAATATATATTTGTATTTTACATTCCTAATAGTTCCTCAGTTTTACTTCGGTGGCACATGAATAAAGTGATCAGGCCCGTAGCCTTGTTACACTCTCATATGGTGGAAGGATACAAAATGAACAGAGAGATAGATCTTAGCAGGGATTTCAAAAGTGCTCAGTTTACCGTGAANGCGGCCCCTCTGAAGCTAGCGTTTTTTTATACACGTTAGAATATATATTTGTATTTTACATTCCTAATAGTTCCTCAGTTTTACTTCGGTGGCACATGAATAAAGTGATCAGGCCCGTAGCCTTGTTACACTTACATATGGTGGAAGGATACAAAATGAACAGAGAGATAGATCTTAGCAGGGATTTCAAAAGTGCTCAGTTTACCGTGAACTGCCTATAGTTGTAATCAAACGTAAACAAATACGCTCAACTCTGACCATGTGACTTAAACAGTTGTATTGGCGATCGGCGCGTCAGTGTTTGGGGACATTACCGGAAGACGAAAACTGATTTATCCCATAATTAAGTCTACGGGAACTACTTGCTACGCGGAGCCGCAGATGCTGAGCGGTTAGTCTGCTCGCCTTTTACCAAGGCAAACAGGGTACAATTCCCGGCCGGGTTACTCCCGGATTTTTGCATGTGAGAATCGTGCCGGAAAATGTTGCTGGTCGGCAGGTTTTCTCGGGAATCTCCCGTTTCCCCCGTCCTTTCATTCCGGCGCTGCTCTATACTCGCCTCAATCACCCTCATAGGCTCTCAAGACCTCGCTGTTAAGAGCCACCCAAATTTCTTGACTCACTCTTCACTTTTACCTGCTACGTCGAACTCGGAGCGGTCGAGCTCGACGGCCGATCTCCCGTGGCGCAGTCGGTTGGTGCGACGCCGGTCTGTAGTGCGGGGGTTTCTGAGGACGAAGTCTAGGTTAGGCATGGACGTTAGTTTAAATTAGGTAATAAGTTAATTTGTAAGCTGTCCCCTGATAAGCCTTCAGTTATAACACCGAGGAACAATAAGCCCCTTCCAATACAATTCAAATCCAATCGAGCTCGACGGCTTTCCTTATCCAGACTCGGTTTGTGGTGGTTCGAGCAACATCGTCTTTAGGGGATGAAAAAAATGCGGTTAAACACGTGTACCTAATGCTGTATGTATACTTAAATATCTTATAATAGTTTATAGTGAGAAATCATTAGGGGGAGGGGGCATTGTGAAGAATGGTTTTGTGGATGTGGGTGTCGGGTCGCAGTTTTGATACTTCATACCATCTTAGTTCCACNGGGCATTGTGAAGAATGGTTTTGTGGATGTGGGTGTCGGGTCGCAGTTTTGATACTTCATACCATCTTAGTTCCATCGACGCATCGTCACCCGAGAAAAAACTCGATGGAATCAATAACGGTTATAAGGGAGCGCCAGGTTTTTTTTTCTCGCATTTATCGATAAGTAAAACTCAGTTGGAGAGCACTTCACAACACGACGAAATATTTAGATTTTTTATGCGTTATAGAACTTATTCCAGGATAATTATTGTAGATTTATCATTAAAGCAACGTTATACTCGTAGTATGGGAGTTGTTTCACATTTTCTTCCCGCATAATTTTAAGAGTACATTTGGTAGTTGTAAAAAAGGTGGATTTTCTAATTGCTTGTTAATTGTTACTCTATTATTAGAGCTAGTGAATCTTTGTGAAAAAAATATGAGTACACGGCAGACTTCAATACTAAATGCCACCANGGGCATTGTGAAGAATGGTTTTGTGGATGTGGGTGTCGGGTCGCAGTTTTGATACTTCATACCATCTTAGTTCCACCGACGCATCGTCACCCGAGAAAAAACTCGATGGAATCAATAACGGTTATAAGGGAGCGCCAGGTTTTTTTTCGCATTTATCGATAAGTAAAACTCAGTTGGAGAGCACTTCACAACACGACGAAATATTTAGATTTTTTATGCGTTATAGAACTTATTCCAGGGTAATTATTGTAGATTTATCATTAAAGCAACGTTATACTCGTAGTATGGGAGTTGTTTCACATTTTCTTCCCGCATAATTTTAAGAGTACATTTGGTAGTTGTAAAAAAGGTGGATTTTCTAATTGCTTGTTAATTGTAACTCTATTATTAGAGCTAGTGAATCTTTGTGAAAAAAATATGAGTACACGGCAGACTTCAATACTAAATGCCACCAACGGCAGTTTGTCTATTGTCAGTGGTTCCTTTCTGCTTGAGAAGGCGTTTTCTTATTTGACCGAGTCACTCAGAATTCGATAACATCCGCACGGCCCCTGCATGATTCGTGCGCAGACAGCTAACACGTGTCAAAAAAGCAATTCAGCCAATCAAGATAGGTAAACGACCCTATGGGGTTTTCAAATATAACTTGTCTTCTTGAAATCTTTTCGCGAAATATCACTACCCCTAGTTATTATTCGGTAGTTGCTCGCGAAAAGGTTGCAGATAACTAGGAGCATCCAATTTGAGTGAAGAAAGTTCCTGTCCTGTTGTATTTAAACTGCTACGCGTGATAGGTACCTGCCCGCGAGTCACAGACGTTCATAGCCGTTGTTACCTAATTCCGAAATGGCCAGTCAAACACCAAAACATCTTCTCACAAAGACACGCAGCCAATAACCAAAGGAAATTTGCAAGCGTGCACGTAGGATATTATGTCTCAGCTCGCGTGGAACTCTTACCACCAGAATCACGTGTACCTACAGATGACCCGTCGTAACGAAGACAAGCCTTTGTGGTGTCTGAGAGAGCTTATTATGTATCATAGTTAAGTAAGAAATATTCCGGCATCTCAGTAGCCGCAACACATTAATGCAGCGCCGATAGAACACATTGCATTGACAAGCAGCAGACTTTACTTCGGGATCTTAACTGCGAAGGCGGTTGATGCAAAGATGTTACTCGTAATTACAAATGATTAGTTACTGTTATGACATCCTTTAGTAAATAAAATCCTGTTTCGTTAAGTTCTCAATTACAAGATTTGTTCATGGCCCCAAGGATGACCTTGTTTCTGCCTGTCTTAAATTATATATAACTACTGCATTTAATGTCGCATTATTTCTGTCACGTACTGCAGCCCTGGTTTTCACTTATAACTTCTTCCTGGTATCCCTTAAACTGTCGTTTTCAACAANATTAAGTTCTCAATTACAAGATTTGTTCATGGCCCCAAGGATGACCTTGTTTCTGCCTGTCTTAAATGATATATAACTACTGCATTTAATGCCGCATTATTTCTGTCACGTACTGCAGCCCTGGTTTTCACTTATAACTTCTTCCTGGTATCCCTTAAACTGTCGTTTTCAACAAATTATCCAATTAAAAATTTTTTTGGTCGCCACCTTTGCTTGGCAACTAACACCTTCATATGCATTTAATAAAACATATTCGCTAGTAACGTTGGAAAACTCACTTCATTCCTTTCAGCGTTTGTAAGTTGCAAAAGACTTGATGCTACGAAATAAACATGTTTCCACAGTGGCATAATATGTCAAAGTAATTATAATTTTATGTCAGAAGGGAGTAAAAAATCCAAATCTAGGTAGTCAATAGAACGGTTGAAAGCGATAAATGAAAGTCGCTATTGTGTGTGACTGAAAGGATTTCATGATGGCACCCCTCGGAGGAGGTTATATGGGGAGCGTGTGGTGGCTACGTCTGTTCTTCCCTTCTTTCCCTTCGACCCTAGGGGTGGCACGTTCCTAGCCACTGAGAATGACGCTTTCATGTTGTGACGGCCTGTGCACATAAAAAATTCGCATAAGTTCACCTCACCTTCGATTGCTGTTTCTATATGAGGCTCGTGGACAATGGCTTACCTTTGGTGCGATGGGGCCCACTCAACTGACCATCTCTCTGCTGTTGTCTGCATGAGTGCTGGAAGGCAAATGGCGCATGGCGCGCTAGTGTGCTACTTCAAAGCTTCGCCTGCTTCCCCTCTCGACCCAAGACGACGGTCAACCTTGATGTCACCAGGGTGCGTTTCCGCTCCGTGAACGTCGGAAATTGTTCGAGAAGACGACGATAAAATTGTATAAAAGGCTTGTGTTCTCCTCTGCTCGGGGAANGGCATTCCATAAATATTAAAATATACGTTATCTCCATTTTAATTATTTTGAATAAAAGAAATATATATTTAATTATTATGTCTTTGTGGGGAATTTAAAGTCATGGGATTTTAGTAAAGATTTTAATCGATTTTGTAATCCCATATTGGGAATTTATATTTTTGTACTCGTATTTCACGAAAGGGGAAAATATATCAGAATTTTGTAACTACTGATTTTTTTTTACTGGGGATCTCTATTCCTTAAAAACGAACATCTTGAGGAACCAGAGACGCAGTCCTATTTGCATCTATCGACTGAAACCATCACAATGTATGTACAACCCTCATGGTGAAGGCTGCTCATGACACCAGCGAGGCGATTGTAGCTGGTTCGCGGTTAAATCAGAACGTTTCAAATAAATCGACATTTGAATGAAGTCCTTGCCTCTAACTGCATATATATATATATATTTAAGGACGCACTTAGTTGTGTCCCCTAGTAAAGTTGGTGGTGGATTAGAAAAAAATTGATCCATGTCTTAATGCTGTATTAAATATGCGAGACATAAATTTGAGGACAGCGAATATATTTTATCCAGTACGTGTTTATATTAAGCCATTAAAATTAATTATTTGCACATTGTTGGATTATCGACTTTCCTAATAATGTTGAAGTTTCACTTGGTCGATTTATGGATAAAGATCCACGAAAATGTAAATTTTACATAATGCGGAAGGATAAAAATTGGGCAGAAAATTAAATCCTAAGCAGGGCTTTCGAAGTTTCTCAATTACCGTGAATATGGTCTATTCGCGGTTTCTTCACACGTTTTGAATCAAATCTTTGAAAAGTCACCCCATATACGACGTGATTAGTTATTTCCTAATAGGTTATGTATCTCAAGAGTTTCATACCTCTGGTTACATAAAAGTGTCATATTTTTCTGTAAATTAAAGACTTTCCTATATTTTATTTATACATTATAATATTTGATTTACAATAAATATAACAAGACAGTGGGAAAACATGGATGTTGGTAGAGTCTAGTACGGAGTAGTTCTTTTGCAAGATATTATTACAACTGAGTGCGCACGAATTCGGTGCGTTGTCCTAAGGTGTAATTTTATAGACTTGGGTAGCTTAATTTGCACGAGGTGGAGAAATATCCTGGAAGTAGAACTTTAGCATGGCTTCATAAATAAGAGAATTAACCGTGAATGGATTATAGTCAATATCACACAGTAGAAAAGTACACAGAGAGGAAATGTCATGGCAGTTCCTTTGAAGTGGGTGTAGCCATTCTCTGACTAGCTGCGCGAGACTCTGAGAACGGACTACTGCATGCTGTGAAAGGTTCCCTATTGGCTGGGATATCGACTGGCGCTGATTGGAAAACAAGGTTCCATCATTTTACTGGCGAGTGACGTAATTTTGTTGACATGTGCGGCTGTAGTTTGTGGTATAAGCGGCTATTTCACATCTGTGTTTTTAAGTAGTGTGTTATTAAGACTGTTCACTTGCTGAGGGTGCGGTACCCGAAAGACGTAATGTGACGTCATATGCGCGAGAGCTTCACAATGGTTTGGTGAAAACCGATACAGCTGTAAGCGTGAACAACTACTAACTACCAGTAGGGTTTACGAAAAGTTGCGGGATTTCACCGACAGCAACATACGGCAGATCGCATTATTCCCAACCTATAATGATCGCGAACGGGCGAATTTTTTTTCCACAAATTGCTTGTAATCGAGCACCAGCCACCAATGTTTTGCTGTTGCATCTATACAATTTTTTTAATAGAGACCTTACCATTTCACAATTATTCTTACCATCAGGCTAGTCTGTGTAAAGTCATATTTGACGTGACACCATCTGGGACCTCGCAGTCTCAAGACATTACGGAATTTTGCTTTAAATGTTTTTGTGATTCTATAAACGACTAGGAAGGAATGCGTCCAGTTAGGCCAATTCCAATATGAAAATATAGGAATCTTCTATGCACGAAATTTAACATGAAATGCATTCTCAGTGCCCTCAAAGATTTTTTGGTGTAGTTACAGCGACATGCAACGCGCAGCACTGCCCCCTCCTCAAATCTGTTCATCCCGAACAGACACTCCAAAATATGGACCTTCGTAAAGTGCCAGATGGTCGATGTGGACAACCTTCGGATTCACCCGAGAGCTTTGATGACAAATCCGAAATACCACATCATTGATATTCTTCTGAATCCTGTAGAGGCCTTCCCAACAATTCTGTAGCTTCAGGCAGTAAGTACCCTTTTCACCCCCGGGGGTCCCCGGGGGTTGTAAAGCCACACCAGTTGTCCTTCTTGAAATACCCTGCCCAACAGTCTCCTGTCATAATGCGTCTTCATCCTGTCACAATTTTTCTGAGGTACTGTCAAGCAAAATCATGATTGCCAACAATTCTGTTATGTAATTGGCTGGCTTAATCCGGTGCTGAAGCTTCCTCTTCTGTCGGTTGGCCAAACAGCAGGTCACCGGGAGGGTCTCTATCTTCCAAACAGCATCCTTGACGGTGTTACCCTTGTGGACTCGTGAACTGCTGAGCGGCAAGCAAGAAGAAACAATGACACCTTTGAATTCCAGTCCTTTTGATTGTCTGCCACAAAGATCGACAGGTACTGCTCAATAATACGGTTAAGCCTCTCCACCATTCCATCTAACTGAGGGTGTAAGACTGTAGTCGTAGTATGTTTCATCCGCAGAATTTTCATAATGTCCTGGAAGACCGCAGCTTCAAAGTTTCTTCCCTGATCAGAATGGAGTTCTATGGCACCCCAAACCTCGAGAAGACATTTTCTATGAGTACCTCAGCCACAGTGCGCGCTTCCTGGTTCGAGAGGGGAAGGACCCGATGCCACTTCGAAAAATAAACTTCAACCATGAGTAGATACCGATTACCTTTCACTGTGACAGGCAAAGGACACAGAATGTTTACTGCCATCCTTTAGAATGGGTCTCCAACATTGTATTTCTGGAGGTGACCTTGTCCCCTGATCCTAGGGTCATTTCTTGCAGTGCAGGTGTCGCACATTTGGCACCACTTCTCAACATCCTCCCGGCAATGAAGCCAATAGAATCTCATTCTAACTGTTGAAGGTCTTATTATCACCAAAGTGTCCACTGGCTGCCACATTATGCAGTTCCATTTGTACTTCTGGAAACCTGCATTCTGGAAGGACCAACTGTAAACATGTGTGTTTTCCATCATTATGTTCCCAGTTTCTGTAAAGTACACCATTCTTTAGTATGAGAAAATTGTGCACAGTATGCTTTGACTGCTGCGCTCAGGCTAGATATCTCTTCCCATTATGGCTGACAGCCAGCTTCTTTCCATCTTAATAATGGCTGCAAATTGGGATCATTCATTTGATCTTTCCTAATACCCTTATCACTCCAGGTAGATGACCCATCACAAGATAAATAACTTTGAATTCTTATCCACTGTACCTTCGGCGATTCACCACTCTTTGCTTCCTGGCATAATTTATTCTCAATGCTACAAACAGTCTTATTAACTCTTATTATTCTTATTGAGTGCAATATTTGATTACTATCTCCAATTCAATTAAAGTTTTAATCACAATCTTTACTCTTGCTAATGTCCCTTAAACTGCTCCAACTATTTCCACATGTTTATTTAAAACTATCGATTTCCATCGTCCCTAATGTCTTTTCACTCATGCATCCAGTCCGCAGTCTCGCAGATCAGTCCCACTCTTCACTGCATACGAGCTCACCGACGCACTCACACAGGAACCAGCTTCAAGTTGCCTGTGGCCACTTTCTGGAATACATAGTCTATGCGATAGGTGCTCTTCATATGTCCTTTCTGTCACAACAATGTAATCTAGGTAAACCTGACAGAAATCTAAAGACAGGGGTTTTTTCCATTAGGTGTTCGAAAGTGACAGGGGCATTACATACCACAAAAAGGCATAACTTTTAACTGGCAGGTTTCTTTCCCTTGGACACAAAATGCAGTCTTCTCTTGGTCGTCTGGAACCACCTCGCACTGCTAGTACCAACTCTTCATGTCCAAAGTAGAAAACCATTGTGAACCTGCTAGGCTGTTTAACATGTCACCTGTCTTTGGAAGTGGGTAAGAGTCTTTCTTTGTCACATAATTAAGCTGACGATAATCTACAGAAAACATTAGCGAGCCATTTTTCTTTTTAACAAGAACTATAGAGGATGACCATGGACTAACTGATGGTTGAATTAAATCTAAATCCTTAATTTCCTTCAGAATTCCCTCAACTGCCTCATGCGAAGCTAGTGGCAGTCGTTTTGGTGGTTTCTTTTTGGGCCTGGCATCCCCTGTATCAATATGATGGCAGGCCACGTTTGTCCTTCCGAGGTCATTTGGTCCACATGAGAAGGTATTTCATGTGTATCTCTGCAGTACTTCAGAGACAGCCTTCTCCTGTTGCCAGTAAAAATTTTCCTCTGTTCAAACTAGCAGCTCCTGTAGTACTCCTGATAAATTACAATCTATTTGTTTTACTCTATGATCTTCTGTAACTTTTGGAAGTACCTGTGTGACCGGATTGTAAACATTTATCATGGCTCTCTCCTCAAGACGAATGGCACTATCGGACAAATTTATCATTCTTACTGGAAAAGTGTCCGAATTAGAAGAGACCAATGTCCTCACTACAACGACTTTACCTGGCAGGATGCCAAACCTCTCTGCTGGCTCAATTAGACCCAAAAGTCTGACAAACTTCCCTTTATATATGCCTGTAATGACAATTTTACTGGAAGCAGGCAGCACAGTGGGTTGACCACATACTATTGGGCAGCTAATTGGGGAGGATAAATATTGGCATGTTGACACCACTAACTCTGTACTGTCTACCCTTAGCACAACTAGTGGAGCATTGATACACTAACCCAGCCTGTGTAGTACATCAAGCACCACAAATACATTCATCGTCTATTTCTGCTATGTAAACATCGTGCTCTATGCTAATGTCACCATTCTTCAATATCACTTTTCTCTTACCGATAACTGGTGTGGTCTCACCTGTTACTGTAGTCAAATAGCACCGCTCCATACTGTCGTCGGGCGATCGCTGGGGGAAACACATGAGGATGTATGGTCTTATTACTACAGCAATAATTGCCCCAGTTTCGATGACCATCTGGCAAGAAACATCATTCAGGCTCCCCATCACCACTATTGCATCCCAATCCTGTTTCACCGACCATACATGTAAGAATATAGGGGCCTTCCCTCAAGTTACCAACCTTCGCCCCCTAAGATTGGTGTATACAAGTTTTCCGAACATACTGTATTATCACCTACCCCTCGCTGCTGCTGCTTCTGTTGCTGTTGCTATTGTGGGCAGTAGTCTCTCAGGTGCCCCGTCTATCCACATGACCAACACTCAGGCCGTTTAGTTGGGGAACGCGAATCTCTGTATCATGGACCCTGAAGAGATGTCCTTCTCAGTCATATGCAACTCCTTCAGTGTCTTCTTCATGCTGTCTTAGTCGTCTTCATTCAGCGCACTGCCTGTACCTGATGTCGGGGTGCGGCTCCCTGTATTGCGGACTCAACCTCCAGTTTTCGGGCCAGGGCGTCCTGCATGGTGTGAGGCTGCAGCCAGACGTACTACTTGCCATACCTCTGTGTCGGCGATGGCATTAATGAAGAAGACGACTGCGATGATGTCGCGCGCCTCCTCGGGGCACCCTTCCAGAGAAAGGTGGTAGCGTCACACAATGTCTGGCCATAACTCCTGGTGTGGCTGCCCTGGTCGCTGGGTGTGGTTACGCAGTTGGGCATGGTGAGTATGTCGCAGGTAACAGTCACCGAAACGTTGCTCCAAAGCCGAAACCAGTGTGGGGTACTCCAGTCGATGTCGCTCTAGCAGAGATTGTTATATGCTCACTGTGAGGACTCTCAGTACAGCTGCGAGGTATTAAACCCGCTGTTCGTCTGACCAGCCATTCAGGGTTGCAACTATTTTAAACAAGTGTTGGTACTCCCGCCAAGAGTTCTGGCCATCATAAGGGGCTGGATTAATTGAGATCCACTTCCCCTCTCCTGGCTGCATGACAGCAACACTGCAGATCTTCTGACTATTTTTAGAGGTGGATGCATTGGTTACGACTTTTACTGCTTCCTCACTTTTTTCGGCTGGCGATGTTGTGGTAGTAGAATACCATTGCTGCAGAAATTCCTGACAACCCAGGAAATAGGGAAATTTTCCCATCATTCAGTAGCCAATCAGACACAAAGACTGTCTTTAGAGCCTCATACTTCGAATTAGAGGATAGGTACTGCCACATCATAGGAAAAGCCACGCCATTTCGTCGATGCAGTCTTACTGAAACTCGTTCAACTTGTCAGAATCCCGATTATTTACAAATAATAGGAGCTCGGCAACACTAATTGAGTTTAGGCTAGAGGTTGTAAATCCCGTTGTCAAATGTCGCATATGATTTTAAGATGCAGGGAAGCATGGAAACATGATTTATTATCAGTGTGCTTACTGATAAAACTTGTATGTTTCACACTGCATATTGGCTTATATTTTTTAAATGTTTTTGTTTGGGTTGTTTTTCACATATTCATTAACCGATACTCTATTATTTATTGACCTTTTAATAATCTTGTGAGAGTTCTACCATTGTTTTATACTGCCTTATTGTATTCTGACTCGATATGTTAGGATTGAGTTATCAGTTTACACCATTTATATTACATAGTGAGTTATGTCATTAAAAATGGAGCAAGTTGTTCAGAGATGCAGGAACGGGGAAGGAATCGGCCATGGCCTCTAGCGAGGTACCATCAGTAGTTAGTACGGTGACAGCCAACTGGCTGCTGGCTGAGGAGCCAGGGAGCCATGGTGGCCATCTTGTATGTGGTCATGCTGAAACCCCCTGCTCTGTCATTCCTCGCCAATTGTGGCCATCTTGGATTTTCTTTATTTCGCTTTTTCCCTTTAGAATTTCCCTTTTCCCCTCATGCTGTATCATTCCAACTTGATTATTAATTCTTATGCATTCCGATTAGTTTTCTCATTCTCTGGCATTCCGATGTTATGTGTTCTCACGCTCTGGAATTCCTTTCTGTCTCTCTCTCGTCCGTCCTATCCCTTGGGGGTTTTCACATATTCTTTTGGTCTCCTTTATTTTGACATGCTGTGGCATTCCTTCCTGTATCTCTCGTCTGTTCTATCACTTGAGGGTTTTCTTATATTCCTCTTGGTCTCCTTTAGTTTCTCTCTTGTCGTCCTTTCCTCTCTATCATGCTTTTTGCAACCTCCATCTAGGATGTACCTCATCACCATCGTATGCTGTAAGCGGCCATATTCGATTCCCGCATCCACCACCAGAGTGTGCTAAGCCATCTTTAATTAGCGTGCCTGCTGCCAGTTGGCTGCTGTAGGCAGCCATCCTTGATTTCCGTGCCTACCACCAGAGTGTTCGAAGTTCTTCAGTTCGCCGCTAGGAACACTGCTATCGGGGCGACCATTTTGTACATGTTTGTTTGTTCTCTCGTCACCTGCAGGGGCGTGCTAGTATCTGGAAGGTGAGTTCAAACGGTGGCCACCAGGAGCTCTACGAATTTTTTTAGTTATTGTGAACTCAAAAAATGCAGGAGGTGCGGTTTCGATCCGACCAAACTTCGGTCGCCAGCCCAGTTTTTAGACCACACGATCACCATTGCATGGGAAGTGTGAGGAGTTTAAATAAAGTAAATACACATATCGTCATATGCACTATATAGGTTCATACACGCACCTGGATGCTGGCTGCAGAGCCATTGCATGGTTATGAGAAGAAATATAGTAAATACTCGCATCAGCCTTTGTACTCTCCGGACAAATAAACTCTTCATAATTGCATAAAATACTGCAGGCACTGCATGTGCGCGCAGATGTAGACATATATAAAAAAAATTAATAGGGTAAAAAAAATAACATCCTTCTATCATACAGAAAAATTTAATTAGATATACATAAAAAATTTAGACAGGTCGCATATCTCCATAAAAGTTATATGCATTATCACAGAGGCAATTGTGCATCAACGTACATGTGTCTCGATCACATGCGCACTTCTGTCTCTCCAAATTGTCCGAGCATTCGAGATTGCATGCACACTACTGTACCTTAAACTTGTCGGCTGCATGGTATGGGACGTGGCCGGCACTTGTGCAGGTGGGAAACATTTCTTTCTTACAAAGGTAATTGAACAGCGAGCTTTCTTTTGTGAGCACATGCATTTCTCTATATGTAACACATAGCTATGGGATTAAATCATATTCATAAAATCAAGTGCTCCACAGACCCACGTGCACATACATAGAGAAAAATAAATCCCCCTTGACAATGTGGCGTCCCAGTTCTGTCAATAAGTTAATAGCATTCTCAAGATTTTGCAAGAGCAATAGTTATAGCCAAGAAGCCGGCTGCATACCCCCCTAACCGAGATCACATAATACAAGGGAACACTCGGACATTTATACTGAAGAACGTTCTTCCTTCGCGCCAATGCAGTATAGCGTGCAGACAGGCAGTGGATCGCACAAAGAATTCTAGACGTAAAGCCCCAATAGTGTCCGCCTTCGCCCCCAATGCATATATTCACTGCTCGGCAACACAAAGCACAACCTTTCCAATATAAAATCTTACAGGACACCTTACTCCTCCTGCATTATAGTGAACGATGCTTCCACGTTACCGATATACACACAATAAAAACACACAGATACATATGCAGCTGCTGCTACATCATTGCTTCCAACCCCAATATATATAACAAACACAAAAGCATAACCCTTTCAAGTGGGAAAATTCAAAGGACAGGGCCAAATTGTACCCACTGGAGCAGAAATATATATTTATCCTCCTCCAGCTTCATAATGTGGGAAGGGATCCTTCCCTGCCAAAAGGCACACATGTGTGTTCACGACCCAAGCTGTACACACGCCTGTCTGACATCAAGGGCAGGAAATGTAAAATACAAATCCACCAGAGCAGAAATACTTTAATCCTCCTTCTCTTCGTGACATGAGAAGGGAACCCCATGTGCCAGTCTACAAACACATCCCAGGCAATACATGCACCTACCTGACTTCAAGTACAGGTAATGATAAATACAAAAATTACCCAGAATAATTATAAATAATCTTTATTATTATACTTTCCTCAAAAAACCACGTAGAGTGCNGCATGAGAAGGGAACCCCATGTGCCAGTCTACACACACATCCCAGGCAATACATGCACCTGCCTGACTTCAAGTACAGGTAATAATAAATACAAAAATTACCCAGAATAATTATAAATAATCTTTATTATTATACTTTCCTCAAAAAACCATGTAGAGTGCATAAAATATATTCAGAAATACATACCTCTTGTAATGCAAGCATTAATTTACCCAGCTGCCTGAATTCAAGTACACATAATGGCAAATACCAAAAACACACAGAATAATTATAAATAATTTTTATTAAAATCCCTTCTGTAAAAGATAGTAGGGTACATAAAAATACATTCAGACTTACATCTCTCTCTTTTGTAATGGCGGCATTCATTTGCACATCGGTAAGCACAGAGCGACATATCCAGCCGTTGTACTGAGTATAGCAAACCAAGCTAATTCACAATATACCGATTGCCTGACCGACGAATGACCTTCGCAACCAAATGAATGCCCAGGAATCATGTCACATGTTCCTCCTGATCATAAAATGCCCCTCTGAGTAAGGTTCCATACATGTCTNTCATGTCACATGTTCCTCCTGATCATAAAATGCCCCTCTGAGTAAGGTTCCATACATGTCTGGAAGATAATAGGTCCGTGGTTCGTAGTGTCGAATCTTGACAATACTGTAGACTTCATGCTCCAGTTCGGTGTGTATGATTTTGCAAATGACCCCTTCACTCGNCAAACCAAGCTAATTCACAATATACCGATTGCCTGACCGACGAATGACCTTCGCAACCAAATGAATGCCCAGGAACCATGTCACATGTTCCTCCTGATCATAAAATGCCCCTCTGAGTAAGGTTCCACACATGTCTGGAAGATAATAGGTCCGTGGTTCGTAATGTCGAATCTTGACAATACTGTAGACTTCATGCTCCAGTTCGGTGTGTATGATTTTGCAAATGACCCCTTCACTCGNTGTCGAATCTTGACAATACTGTAGACTTCATGCTCCAGTTCGGTGTGTATGATTTTGCAAATGACCCCTTCACTCGCAAAATCCTGAAGTATCCTCCAACCTTCACCTTAGAATTTGAGCACAGTCTTCAGCAAAGAATTTTCTTTAATGTCCACTGGTTACATGCGAATAGTGTGGTGTATGCATTGATTGTAGGATGACACTAATGGGGCAAATAAGTCCAGCCACTTATAAATTCCCCGATACGAAAATTCTCGCCACAAGTCAGTCTTAAGAGTACGGTTAAACCATTTCACAGTAGTAACTTTCAACCTGCTGTAGGTGTTATTATGATTTAAATTATTCACAGTCATTAACAAACAGAAGGCAGGATTGTAGAATTCTATGTCAAGATCCATTTGCAAATTTTAAAGTGACCTTTATCTAGCAAAACAGCCTTCATTGCATTGCTAACATCGAGGCCACACTAGGTCGGCCTAGTATAGATCTTTCAGTCCAAAGGCGAGTACTTTCTCCCTGTGGTCATTACATCGCGCAGGCCGGTGCAGCTCGGTGGCGATCTATGCATGATACATTATTTTTAGTACATGTACCCATCTTCATGTAATTTTTCTAAAATATTAGCAATCTCGTTCGTGCGGGTTATTGCCAGCCTGCTGAGATGCAATAAGTGGTAGTAGATGTGATACGAGCTCATTAGCATCGTCACAATATACATATTCAAGTCGATTGCGTCCATCCAGCTTCGAAGTCTGACCCGAACCATTCGCTAGGCCAATGTCTGGAAACAGTTCAGCGATTATGCCGAATTTCGTGTGTGTCTCATCCTTATAAGCATTGCTGGAAGAATCATTTTGGCCCAATTGCGCACTCGTAAGGTTAACTAAATGCTTATATTGGCGAAGTGCCTCGCACGAGTACTCGCATGGCTCACATTAAAACAGCAATTCATAGAGGCCTGGATATGTCCTGTCCGCATCACTTCGTCATTAATATGTATAAAATCGTTGGGCAGGAAATAAAGTGTTTGTTCCCAAGAACCATTTCTTATGGAGCCTGTAAACACCATACGTCCCATAAATAAACCTCGTTGTGTACGATTGCAGGTAATTGCGAATGGTTGTGGTGTGCAAATTAGATGGGCCCTTTTTATGTTTCCATGCTGCTAAATGTAAATAATCATCTTCATCAGCTGCTGTATCTTCCGGAAGTTTCTTGCGCTTCATCCCAGTCTGGGGTTCTATGTCTGGTTCAGACTTCATTTCAGCAGGGGCAACCATTTGTTGTTAATTATCTAGCCATGATGTGATCGGTAGAAATGTCTCTTCCAAAGTAGTGTCATGCTCCATGCGTGTGTGCTAGGCCAGTAAATACTAATGTGCATGCTTTCAATTATGCGNTCTGGTTCAGACTTCATTTCAGCAGGGGCAACCATTTGTTGTTAATTATCTAGCCATGATGTGATCGGTAGAAATGCCTCTTCCAAAGTAGTGTAATGCTCCATGCGTGTGTGCTAGGCCAGTAAATGCTAATGTGCATGCTTTCAATTATGCGATGTAAATCCTTGGCAGTGACAGTCATTGTATTAAAACAGTGAGCAGGATGTATTTAGTATTTATAACACACACAGTAGCATGTATGAGTGACCTCGTTGCACCAGTCGGATTGGACCTGTGACAGCATCTTCTGTATGCCTGAGTAGGTTTGTGATATATACTTCAGACCTGCTAATACATCGGGTTATGACATCCCGAATATTCTTGCAATGAAGCCACAATTTGCAGTCGGAATTCATATCAAACAAGGCACGAACAATCCTGGTTAACAACCTGTCTTCCATAGCCTCAAGCCGACCATTGAAAGAGGAAAGTTTGCTCACCGCCTTAGTCAATGTGCTAAATTGGCTGTCGAATTTAGCAGACAACAGAGTTGTCCAGACGAAGCGACAATCTATAGACATGAGCTTTTTGCCTAAGGCAGAGAGTTTGTCCACACACTCCAACATTGCTTTCTGTTAACTATCATTATTCACAGCCAATACTTCAAGAACCTTGTCAGCAATTCGCTCCATCATAATGTTGAGTTTCGACTCTAAGTGGTGAGCTGGTTTATTCCACTCATCAGTGTGTGAAGGGAAGCCTCAGCCTTATTGCTCGACGTCTGTAGTACCTACCGACAATGGTCGCAAAACCTCTGAAATGACTCTGCAGACAAATGACACAGTAACCACATCACCTCCATGCTTCGGCCCACCGAGCTTCTTGGCACTCTTCCTTCCCAAAATGCAGTTGCCATCGTCAGTAGATGTAAAACAGCTATCCGATGCACACTTCAGGCCACTATGACCGAAATAGGATACTATCTAGCTCATCATTCACTGATGTACGATAAAGAACTGATAGAATCCCCTACGGTACCTGCCCTTATGAAGTGGGAAATCCTTTACTATCACAAGAAAACCATGAGATTCTAGCCAGCAATATGAGCACATGCCTTTAAACCCATTAAATGCCCTATTGATATTAATATGATCAGAGTAAACATGTCGCAAATTCAGGTTATTCATGTGGAAGAGAACGAGGAAATATGCATTGTCGCAAAGGAGTTGTTTAGTCATTTGTGAATAAGTTTGACACTAGTAAATCGAATCCACTGCTACATGGCAGCCCGTACTGAAATACTGCTATATTGTACATTGTTTTTCACATGCCACATCTTTGAAAACAAACACAGAGTTAGGCAAGGCTTCACTTGGCGGTACGTCTTCTTCATTGTTGCTACATGGGGTTCCAACAAAAAGCTCAGAAGCACACATGTCTTTCCACAGTTGCTTGGTCCTGCTATGATACCATGCTCGGTGTTTGGCAGCAGCTTCCCATGATATGATGAGTGGGAGATAGTTTCGTCATCAGCAGTGATGTGAACAGGAAGTGTAGTAGTCTGTGTCACAATCTCCATTGAACTTAAACATGAACAGGTAAACCACCAGTACTTATGGTAACAGGACCACACTCGAGATGGGGTGAGGTAGCCGCCCTGCATGCCNATGAACAGGTAAACCACCAGTACTTATGGTAACAGGACCACACTCGAGATGGGGTGAGGTAGCCGCCCTGCATGCCCGCATGCCCAAGGTCAGGTGACATAGGTGGCCAAGTTCTAGGTTGGGTGAAGTGGATGGCCCCATACCACAAAACTAATGTATAAAGTGGGTGTGGCGACTTAGACTTATTAGTATGTCGTAGTGTGTTGTGGGATTGAAACAAAGAGAGGATGTGGATTGGTGTATATGATGATCAACAACATTCCTTTCGAGGCTCACATTCCAGGCTATAAATACTGTGGGCCTGGCACACAACTAGCACTGCTATTGAATAATGGCGATGTCCTTGTCAATTCGTTTGACAAGGCATGAAAGGAACACGACATTGCCNACTAGCACTGCTATTGAATAATGGCGATGTCCTTGTCAATTCGTTTGACAAGGCATGAAAGGAACACAACATTGCCTATGCGACCAGTAGCAAGTTGGATAGTTAGAAGGTTAGATCGCCCAAGCCTAAACTCGGCGATCCTAACTGCCTGGAGCGTGTCCAAGATTATGAAAGCTAAAGTAAAGTGGGGAACAGGTTTGCAAATTGGAAGAAAGAAAAAACTGGGAATACGTAGAGGAAACATTGCAACGTAGTGGGGAAGTGAGGAGGCATCTTGCCCTTCATCCTACCAGTACTCAGCATCCTAGGCAGCCTTATCGGCGNAACGTAGTGGGGAAGTGAGGAGGCATCTTGCCCTTCATCCTACCAGTACTCAGCATCCTAGGCAGCCTTATCGGCGGCGTAAGTGGTATAGCGAGGGCAGTGAACATGGCTAAGGAAAAAAATAAACAGTTGGCCTAAGCGATTCGGCACAATAGACATGGAAGCACTCCCTAGAGGTTAAAAAAACACTGGTGGTCCGTATCTTCGGCCCTACCGTGTAGATGGAGGTGAGGGAAAGAGAAAACGAAGGAACATATGAAGGAGGTGGCTTTAAGGTCACTANAACGTAGTGGGGAAGTGAGGAGGCATCTTGCCCTTCATCCTACCAGTACTCAGCATCCTAGGCAGCCTTATCGGCTGCGTAAGTGGTATAGCGAGGGCAGTGAACATGGCTAAGGAAAAAAATAAACAGTTGGCCTAAGCGATTCGGCACAATAGACATGGAAGCACTCCCTAGAGGTTAAAAAAACACTGGTGGTCCGTATCTTTGGCCCTACCGTGTAGATGGAGGTGAGGGAAAGAGAAAACGAAGGAACATATGAAGGAGGTGGCTTTAAGGTCACTANGGCCCTACCGTGTAGATGGAGGTGAGGGAAAGAGAAAACGAAGGAACATATGAAGGAGGTGGCTTTAAGGTCACTATCCAGTCGCCCACTCACGTACATAGACATACAAAAGTTTGCCCACAAATTAAAAATAGCCAATTTCCGTGGCATGTTTATGCACAACCAGCTGCCACGGAGTCCGAGACGAGTGAAGTCTGGTATGTTAAATCTAGATACTAGCCGAGGGCGGGGAACTCATTGGACCCCAAATAAAAAGTGTGGGGAAACATCAGAATACTTTGAGAGCTACAGTAATTTAAGGTCGCCACCAGAACTGAAAACATATTAGAGAGGTGTGAGAGTACATTACAACTACAGACCAGAGTAACTACCACGATAATGGAACCGTGGTCACTTATGCCTACACTTCCTTTCAAGGTAGATATACAAATTTGAAAAACTATACTTAACGGGGATGCACTACTTGTAAGCATCAGTCATGTCCGTAACCCTGATCGTGTCGGGCAATTACTCGGATTTGCCCTCCATGTACTTCCCTCCACTAATCCTGGATGGGGTGTGGTCCATTGCGCTCATATGTTTTGAAACCTACTTCTCTGTACCGAACATAGATTAATGCAATTGTATGTTTCGTTACATCACGTAGGATGGTAAGAGAGGCGAGGTGAATGTACCCATAGGTTCGTATGAGATTGAAGATATAGGGGAGTACCTTAAGCGCACACTGGAGCCGGAAGTGATGTTGGTGCTACGAGGTTACGCTAATACGCTACATAGTGCATAGGCCGATATGTGTAATTACATTATTTAATCTTCTAACACTTCCCATGCAATGGTGGTCGTGTGGTCTAGACGCCAGACTGGCTACCGAAGGGTGGTCGAATCGAAACCACACGCCTCTTGCATTTTTGAGTTCACAAACAACAATAAATATTCCCAGCGCTCCTGGCGGCCTCTGCAGGCGACTAGTGATCCAACACACATAAACAAAATGGTCACGCCGATACCTGCACTCCTAGCTGCAAATTGTAGAACTTCAAACACACTGGTGGCGGGCGCGGGAATCAAAGATGAGTGCTTACAGCTGTCGACTAGGAGTGGGAATTAAAGATGGTTTAGCACACTCTGGTGGCAGATGTGGGATTCAAAGATGGCCGCCTACAGCAGACGATGGTGATGAGGGAACATCCAAGATGGAGGTCACGAATAGAATGAGAGAGAGAAAGAGGAAAGGACGATAAGAGAGAAAATGAAGGAGACAGGAAGGAATACGAGAAAACCCACAAGCGATAAAACCGACGAGATAGAGACAATAAGGAATGCCAGAGCATGTGAACATAAAGGAAACCGAAAGGAATATGAGAAAAAACCCCAAGGGATAGAACAGACGAGAGAGAGTGAGACAGGAAGGAATGCCAGAGTGTGAGAACAGATAACATCAAAATTCCAGATCATGAGAAAACTAATAGGAATGCAAGAGCGTGAAGAGTCGAGGTGGAATTATAGAGCAGGATGGAGAAAAGAGAAATTCCGAAGGGAAAAAGGGAAAAAGGAAATCCAAGATGGCTGCCATTTGGCGAGGAATGACAGAGCAGGAGGTTTCGGTGTGACGTCATTCAAAATGTTCGCTGTGGCTCCCGGCTCCCCAGCCAGCAGCCATTTTGCGGTTAACATACTTTTTATAACTACAACCATACTAGCATTCGCGTGGAGTTATTTCGGGAAACCACGAGAAACAGAATTCAGGATGGCCCCACCCGGGAATCGAACCCNCTAGCATTCGCGTGGAGTTATTTCGGGAAACCACGAGAAACAGAATTCAGGATGGCCCCACCCGGGAATCGAACCCAGGTCCTCCCGATTGCGAGTACGTAGGATTACAACTGCGCAACCTCGCTCAGTATCATTTAGTTGAGTAATTGTTTGTATGTGTGGGTTATAAAAGGCAAAAAGCCTTAACATCGCCATAAAAAAGGTGAAGTGAAATATAATTATTAAATACGTGGTCGTTTTCTCGTAGAGGTAATCGGGTTACGTGGGTGATACTTGTCGACGGAGATTCGACGGAAATGCCAGTACTGACCGGAAGAGGCGGCCATTTGTTGGCATGCATAATGTATTAGTCGGCGTGTTGGCTGGACCCTTTCTCCAGGGCCGGCCGTTCGGCTTTCATTAGCTGTAATTGGCCCGTTACGGGACACCGAAGCCGATCACTCGTCGGGGTAATGGCCGTCCAGTGCTAAATATTTCACGGAGCCAGCACGCGGGAACACTGGCGTCTCCACAACCGACCTTTATAGTCTCCTACTACTTCACGTTTTCGGGTATGTAAGGTGATCACTTCTTGGGATTACAGGCCTGAAGGTGGAACGCTATTTCCCTCGCTGCCAGTTACTGTCTGGCAATAGTAGACAAGCCCTGCGTCACGACAGAGACACGGAGTACTCAAGGGCGCTGCCTACCGGCTGGCAACTGCAAAATTGAAATATGAAAACCCAAGTTAAGGAAATTTCGTCTCAGTGCGTTAATTTTAAAGATAGGCGTTTAAAACAAAAAGGAATTCTTCACTAATTTTCTAGGAGGATTTCCCTACAGCACAGATGTTTCGATAACATATTTAGCCTGTTTGTAATAAATTTTTAAACTGTATGTTTTACAAAAAAATGTACATACTGCCGCTATATATTGAATATATACACTCTTCTCCTAANAATTTTTAAACTGTATGTTTTACAAAAAAATGTACATACTGCCGCTATATATTGAATATATACACTCTTCTCCTAAAAAATTCGTCAAGAATACATTTTGTTTGAAACGCATATCTTTAAAAATAACGCACTTAGGCCAAATTTAATTAAAATGGGATTTCCTATTTAAATTTCGCTGCTGCCAGCCGGTAGGCAGTTCCCATAAGAATACTGAAATGAAACAGCTGCGCATATCGCAAAGTTCAGCCGCACACGCCACCAAAATGGCATCACTGGTCCGCAATATGTTTTTAACATCGGGGTCTTGTGAGTCGATGAGGGTGAAGCGAGGTGAGTGTGGAGGAGCCCCGGAATGCAAAGGCGGGGGAAACGGGAGATCCCCGAAAAAACCCGCCGGTCAGCGGCATCGTCTAGCACCATTCCCACATTCACCATTCTGGGAGCGATCCCTTCGGGAATCGAACCCAGTTCGCCAATCAGTGCCTGGAAACCTACTCGCCAGCCGGCAGCCTAGCCAATAGGGAACCTTTTGCAGTATGCGGTAGCCCGAGACACAAAGAGCGTTTTCAGAACTTCGAGCAGGCAATTACAGAGCGGGTATGTCTGCACTAAAGGAACCGCAACGCCATTTCGCCCATGTGTACTTATCTAACGAGTGAAACTAGATAATGATTGCACTTATTGATGTAAACAGCGTACTAAGCATAGCCGAAGCGACGTGGGCTTGACAGCTGTGTTGGAAGAAAAACAGCTCAATGTTGGGACAAGGAGACGGCGCAGGTGACATACGCACTCAACTGCATATCACTGCATGGAGGGACCAAAGGCGTGCTTGAGCAGCCCCCGCCTACAGCGGCCGTCGTACCCAGTAGACCGGCCTCAGACGGGAACTCCTCCAGGAGACTCCGAGTCGCGACGAGGGCTGTCTCACGCTGTCCCATGCAAAGAAAAAAGAAGTTCGCAGCGTCATGCTCTGGCCGCGATACTTCGGGCTTCAAGGTGAACATTTCTAAGACTCCGCTAATAGTCTNCTCCGAGTCGCGACGAGGGCTGTCTCACGCTGTCCCATGCAAAGAAAAAAGAAGTTCGCAGCGTCATGCTCTGGCCGCGATACTTCGGGCTTCAAGGTGAACATTTCTAAGACTCCGCTAATAGTCTCACGGTCAAAGAGTATTGTCCTTTCACTGTTACTTCCAACTTTTTCTGAAGCCCTGCTGAAATTCTGCTTCCAGGATATCCCACCACCTATAATGCGAACAAAGCTTAACCTAGTGAAGCAAATTACATCAAAGGGACAACGCACTGTGTTCATGCGCCTCAGTGTAATAATATTTAGCATAAGAACTATTTATTTCNCACTGTGTTCATGCGCCTCAGTGTAATAATATTTAGCATAAGAACTATTTATTTCTAGGAATTACGAGTACATATATTTTCTCACCGTTTTTATTCACATCAATTATAAATTAAATATTGTAATTTATAAATAAAATATAGGTAAAAGTTCAATTTTACAAAAAAAAAAAAAAGGTGCTTTAATGTTAATGCAAGTATAAAACGCTTGTGATAAACGAAATATTTAAGAAACAATTGTACACGTCAAACATGGAGTTATGTTTCAAAGGTTTGATTAAAAAAAGTGCAAAGAAACCGTTCATAGACAATACTTAAGAATTCATAGGTTTCAGAACAGCTTATACCGCCAACACCAGCCACTCAAGCCAGCAAAATGCCGTAACTGGCAACCATCATGTCGGAATTCTATTTGCTAATCAAGACCTGATAACTAGGACCACCTATTTTTCGTGAAAGGAATTATTCTCGAGCTAGACTTAAAATTCTTACGTGCAAGCTTGAAAATTTGCTTTGGCTATTGGCTGCGCGTCTGAAGAGAAGGCATTTCCCACTCGACTGGGACAATACGAATTAATTTACGCTGCACTCAACGCCCATGATTGGCTGTCAGGCACTTAAGTGTCGCGAGAGGGGGTGGGTGGGTTGGTTAAACCATCCAATCACGATATTGGTTCTGAACTAACGTGTTGTGGAGTACAAGAAGTCGCGGAATCTTATCGCGAAAATCTGATCTATGCTAGTTAACCAGTTCAGTCCTGGAGTCCATGATCGACATGTTGCACATGAAGGATATTTATGGTCGGCACTGTACACAGCAAGGTTTGCTCGGTGATACGAGCGCCTTCCTTCCGAGTAATCTGATTTGCTGAAGTTTCTCCACCTCTCAATTTTTAATGGTAAATTGCGACATTAGCGACTCGGTGATTATCCCTGACGGGCGTTTTCGTGCATTGTTGGATTAACGTCATTTGAGCGGCTATAATGAATATTGGCAAAAGTGCACTTACTAAATTTCGTAGTTAGTACAGCGCCAGTTAAATTATAAATTGGCAGAGGGTTATTCATATAGTATGTTCTGAAGACAGGATAGAATTAACAAATATAGTCCTGGAATTTCGTGTAAATCTACATAAGTATAATATTCAAATTGAATTTATGCGGTTATAAAAATCTTTGTTCTTGCCATTCTGCGGGGTTGGAAATATTTATTACGTTAAAGAACTTATCTGAATAGGCAGCCAAAGTAAATTTGATATTGAAAATCACATTCGGATTTTATGTTAACGACTATCACTGCCAAGTGTTTCGAAACTATCAGTTTAATGACGAATAAAATTATTTGTCGGTTTGTGTTCCTTCACTGCTAACAAACAATGACGAATCATTCATCATCAATAAAGATAGTGAGTTTCATAAATTAAAAGGGTTTTGGTTTGGAATTTATTACGCTAGGTGCACATGTGCGGTTTTTGCGTTATCACTGACAGTCGTATCTGTAAGAATATTTTTCTTCACTTCTCTGAGCCACATACATTTCGACTTCTGCAACAATGAAGGATTACTTCGCCAGTAAACATTTAAGTCATATCAGAAAAATACGTTCATAAATACCAGAAGTAATCACAGTATTCTGATAAATATTTTGATAAAATGTATTTCGCGACAAATGACCATATCTAGTCTAGCAGTCGGAGATCTTAGAGCTCGACAGCGAGAAATAAAGGTGTCCTAGACGTGTTTATCTCTTCGCGTGCGATGAAGAGCCTCGAAATGGAACGGCAAAGAATAACAACCATTGAACTGAAGGGAAAGAGATTCTTTTAACATTTTTCCGAGTATAAGAAAATTTATTGCCTTGTACTTTACTTTCCAAGAAAGACGAGTACATACNATTCTTTTAACATTTTTCCGAGTATAAGAAAATTTATTGCCTTGTACTTTACTTTCCAAGAAAGACGAGTACATACAATCACGTGGCTAAGTGTATTTCTCCTGTAGCAGAACATTTACATATGGATCTGTGGTATACGCCATCCGGTCATCTTCAATAGAGCGTTGCACCCTTTTGCACTGCGATGCACACTGCAATACTGTCTGTCATGGAGTCCAACAGACGCCGTATGTTGTCTCCTGAGGCAGGCGGTCCCACTATTGTTGGACGGTGTGTTCCAAATACCGGATACTGTAGCACGGTGGCAGCTGGCTTTTTAACTGGCCCAAAACATGCTCGACTGGGGACATGTCAGGGGAGCGGGCAGGCCATGGTATNGTGGCAGCTGGCTTTTTAACTGGCCCAAAACATGCTCGACTGGGGACATGTCAGGGGAGCGGGCAGGCCATGGTAGTGTTTGCAGATGGCAGTCCTGGGTGAACAGTGACGTGTGCGTTTGGGTGTTATCTTACTGCATAGCCTACTTGAAATCCCTGCCAGAAATGGGAGCGAATGGGGANGTGACGTGTGCGTTTGGGTGTTATCTTACTGCATAGCCTACTTGAAATCCCTGCCAGAAATGGGAGCGAATGGGGACATAGGATCTCATCTACGTACAACTCCCCATAACGAAGCGGAACCTATTACTAAGCACCACACATCGTCAGTCTGTGGCATTCCACATTGCTCTGGCCTGGCACCGCTGTAATCGGTGCCGACACTGTTGCAGATTTAATTGCTGCGCACGTAATGGGCACTGGGAAAGCATATTTGCCTCCACAAGACGTCGGGAAATGGTTCGTGGGCATAACACTGGCCAGTATCGTGTACCTGGTCACTGTGGGATCCCTCCGCGCCTAGCGCACGATCCGTCGATGGCGATACGACTGCCCTGCTGTTTTCAGCCTGATTATGAGTCCTATCTCTAAGTCCGCTAAATGCGTAAAGCGACGTCTTTGGCGTCTTCCCGGTATTATTGTTTACTCTGTACATTTTCAAGGTGTCGTCTGGTGTTTCTCACGTTAATGCGTCTTCGACTACACGTTAGTGTCCACGACCGCTGATCGGTGCTTGCAGCAACACTGTCGGGTGTGCGGTCAAATGCAAAAGCACCAACCNACGTTAATGCGTCTTCGACTACACGTTAGTGTCCACGACCGCTGATCGGTGCTTGCAGCAACACTGTCGGGTGTGCGGTCAAATGCAAAAGCACCAACCTGAGGTCATCTGCATACCAGCACATACTTTTGCTATTTACATCATTTCGTGGTCTTCGCGTGGTTTCTTAGAGGTGCGCTATTTTCTTTGCCCGGCAGTGTAAGTATATTGCAATTTTACAAGGAAACTTTCTACAGCACTGGAACTTGGTTGCGAGGAGGGATGCTTTTTGATCACAACTGCACACTCATGGTGCACATTGAATAAACTATAAACCAATAGGGTTCCGCCTGCCAGCAACTAGTTTGCGTTTTCATTGCCTCGAAACGCATGAGCTGTTGAGCTCACTCTTTCTCACTAACCATTTGCTTCAGCGCATCTACGATCAAGGCGCTCAACTAGCGTGCAGTCTTTCTGTCGGCATCTCGCCTAAACGTGACATTAAGAGGTGACCCTATCGTTTTATGGATCGCTAGTAGTTATATTAGTATAATACGTGTCTAAAGACAACGCATAATTTTCTGTATGGAAAATTTAGCTGTTAAAACTGATTCTCAAAGCAGCCATTTGAGACAGGTTCAGGCAGAAAGAAATCATCCTTGTAGTTGAAATAAGAACTTGAAACTTTGACGCCTGCGGCGTCCCTATATTTTGTTCGTCCGTACCACACTCTTACGAAGCTCACAGGCGAACGACATCAATCAGGATTTAGGGCCTGGCAGCCTTGACGAAGGGAACGGTGCCAGATCGGCCCTACAAGACGACCATTTGCATGGGAAGGCGGACATGCGGGAGAATAGCGTCACGGTGTGGGATCAGGNTGTTGGCGCCTCACGCCACAGAACAGATTACAACACCTACGTCCAAACCTCAGCTTTGGCAGGTGTCAACTTGTCTTTGGACACGAAACGTTTCTTAAGTGCTTTTCGTGTTTAGACACCACTACAAACTATCCAACCGTTTTGAATCACGTGTTTCNCACGAAACGTTTCTTAAGTGCTTTTCGTGTTTAGACACCACTACAAACTATCCAACCGTTTTGAATCACGTGTTTCTACTAACCTTTTTTCAACACACATCATGCGTCATCCAGGCGGAGTCCTTAATGAATATGAGATATCGTGACCNTTTCTACTAACCTTTTTTCAACACACATCATGCGTCATCCAGGCGGAGTCCTTAATGAATATGAGATATCGTGACCATGCACGAGCAAGAGCATGGTGTAACGTCAGTTTCTGAAGACGAATTCACTCGCTAATGAGCCAAATATGAAATATAAAAAACATGGTCATGAGTCAATATAATTACGCTTTGCAAACCGGCAGAAGTCGCCTGTGGCTGTTATTTATGCATCCCTTCAGTCATCAAACGAAGCACACTCAAACGCAATGCAATAGTTTTTATGTATTTCCTCTCTAATTAAAATATATCGCCATACCCCTTTTGTTATTATATTAAACTGATATAAAATCTACAACCTGTATGGATGGTAAGAATCCAGCATAAGTAGAGTAAGTTGAATTTCATTGACGGAAGTTATTGACATTAACCAGAAAAAACAGAAAATCAATATTAGGTAGTGAATTAAAAAAACAAAGGATATTTGGGATGTTTTGTATAACCTATGATCAGGCATTTGAACCTAGGCAACGAATAATAAATATCTAAGTAAATGAGTTACTTTCTGCCGGAAAAAAATTCGTAGTGATCTAGGCCACAGAGGTCAAAAATACCAGTATAACTGTCAGAGATTCCACACGCAAGTCTGACAAAGTAATTTACAAAGTTCTATGTTTATATTATACTTCACCAAAGTTTGCTCTTTAAAATCACGTGTTGCAAACGAAGGGTATTAAAAATATAGGTATGTAAATGCTAAAGCAGCTATTTTCAGTGCGTGTCTGTATATTAAAATCAGATCGGGAAGTAATCTGAGTAACGACCTGCAGGTAGGTGATGTGCAGCACGTGTAGCGACATGGCGTCGTGATCACATCTGTGAGCACGTGTTTCCTGATATATTGTTGAGAGATGAGTTGTGACAGCGAACGCGAGAGCTTCGTGTGTTATGATGACCGACTCGCGGGCGTCGTGAGTGATCAAGGCGTTATGCGGACCACGCCCTTAGAGCTGCCTGTACGCAAGTACTTATATTTGCTAGCGTTTGAAAGGAAAACAGCTGAAAATGTTCGAGCGAAGTCGTGTATTTCAGTACCTGAAGACAAGTGTAATGCTGTGCTGTAAGTCGATAAAATCAAGTGAGAATGATAGAGTAACAAATTCAAATATCCCCGTTTCTGTTAAAAGCGAATTTACATCTGCTTAACTGCAGAAATGAACACAGCAATTTTTCATCGAACATACTTTTCTAAAGTAAATTGTTTAGGTTGTTTGTTGCGGTAAAGCAGTGTTTACTTCATTACCGCGACAATGACGAGGTCACTCAAGAATATCATACAAGTTTCATTTTCTTACAGTAGAATCACAGGGTACATAAGATTACCGAGGTGAAACAGCTTCTCCAGCAGCCACGCCAGAAAATAGGCGTCAATGGCCAGCAAATTATGGGAACGTTATTTGCCAATCAGTGCCCAGTAACCTTCCTGTCAAACGAGAGTCCAGCCAGTAGGGAACTTTTCGCTGCATAAGGTAGCCAGTTGGACATNGCCCAGTAACCTTCCTGTCAAACGAGAGTCCAGCCAGTAGGGAACTTTTCGCTGCATAAGGTAGCCAGTTGGACAGAAGGGCTGTTCCAAGTGACTCGCGTATCCAATCAGAGAACTGGTACGCCTACGTCAAGGGAATTACGACGCCATTTCGTCTCCGAGTACTTGTTTACACTATAAATCTGAATCTTTGAGAATTTCACTGTTAAAATCAGTCAACAGTATCTGACTGATTCAACAGTAACGTCGGTGAATTTAACTGATGAATTAGTGAAAAAATGTCAGTTTCCCTTCACTTATTAAATCATTGACATTTTCCACTGATTGTTTTCACTGTTTTCAGTAATTTGTTTTTTGACTGATGGATCAGTTAAACAGAGTGTTAAAGGGCCGTCAAACAACGTGTACAAACGGCAGTTAAACAACGTGTATCAAGTGAAATAACAACGCGGAAACTAATAAATCCAACACAAAATCCTTTATAAAATGTGTTTCGTATTTAAAAAGACCATTGATAAGGTAACATGAACATTCAGTCTTTCATTCTGTTTTTACGTCTTTCATTTCGTTGATGTAATGTAATCATCAAAGCGCTCTGTTTGAAAGTTTAAACTGCATATTATATGGCGAAGAGAGTGCACTCATATGCACAATTCGTTTTAAAATTCCTAACAGTACCAATGAAAACCAAAAACAAAAAAATAAGGGAATACAATTTAAAACTACAAACTTTCGATAAAAAAATATAATACAAATATTTTCTTTCTCACTTGTCAACTTGACTTGGCAGCGCAGATGGTAATGTAGCGGCCTTGAAGCTAAGTGGAAAAGGTGTGTGATTTCTATCCCAACCACCTGCGTAAAATTTTTTACTTTTTTAAACTACGGTGAATTTTGCGATATAAATACTAAACTACCGTAAATCTGGCTATTTCCCATAATTATTTGACAATTTTCAATAAAAAACAATATTTAATTCGCCACTGCAGTTGACCGTCACTTATTCAATCAGTTAAAGGGATTCAAGTCACTAATTCAATCAGTGAAATTTTTTCACTTAAACAACAATCAGTGTTTTTGCACAGATTCTAAGCGGAGCCATTTTCACTGATTCGAGTAGTTGAATTTCACTGTGAATCAGTGATTTCCCACTGATTCGAATTTAGGGTGTACTATGTTGGAGCACTCCGTTATCCACTCAGTTTAGTAAGAATCGGATTCCGCCTATGGAGGTCCTCTTTGCTGTTAACTGTAAATCAAAATGTATACAAAAATTATCTAGGTTAGTTATCATCTTCTGCGAATGTCAAAACAGTGGTTCTCAAATTGCTAATTCGCTCGTGGGAATCGTGCCGAACGATGACGCTAGTCGGCGGGTTTTCTAGGGGATTTTCCGTTTCCCCCGCCCTTGCATTCCGGCGCTACTCCATACTAACCTCGCTTCATTCTCATCGACTCTCATGACCCAGATGTTAAGAACCGCCTAAACCTCTCTACTCGAATTGCCAATATAACTGTTAAATCACATTGCCAAACATTAGTGCGTGTATTTGTTTACGTTTGATTACCCAAACACTCGTCATATTGCAAAAACCATTCTGATAGCTACAAGCATTCTAGTCGTTTTATAATTTTGTTTAATTACGTGAACTAAAATTTCGAAGCATATTCTTACTTAACAATCTGTGTNCTACAAGCATTCTAGTCGTTTTATAATTTTGTTTAATTACGTGAACTAAAATTTCGAAGCATATTCTTACTTAACAGTCTGTTTACCTCAAATGTAAATAATATAAGTTTGGCAGCTTCAAAATATACCGTTCAACTTAAAGTCCTTGAATTAGATTACTAGTTGAGTTTGGATCGCTTTGTAGCTCATATTCCGTCCAAGTTAAAAATCATATGAAAATAGGCTATGTAGAGTTTTGCATGGAAATAAAGTCCGAATCTTACGGATTCATTCGAGTGAGGGAATGAAGAGATTTGGGCTGCTCTTAACATCGAGGTCTGGAGAGGCGATAAGGGTGAAGCGAGGTGAGTGTGGAGCAGCGCCATAATGAAGGGGTGGGGAAGCGGGAGATCCCCGAAAAAAACCGCCAACCAGCGGCATTGTCCGGCATGATTCCCACATGCGCAAATCCGGGAGTGACCCCGCCGGGAATCGGCCCCGTTCGCCTAGGTGGGAGGCGAATAGTCTAACCACTACACGACCGCGATCCCTGATGCTTTTGACAAACCGTTGGCCTGGGGCAAAGTTAATTAAAAATTTAAACTGTCATACTACATTCGTTTATTTAAAATAGTGATAAAATTGTTAAAAAGTTAAGAAGTTCAAACATTTTGCAGCGAATCAGCGAATTCCTTTATGTATACACTGTTCAAGCCGTTGAGAATATCTGCTTAGTTCTGTGGGATTCTTAGTGACTTCTCTTGAGTCTCTTAGTGTATGGATGATGAAAAATTACCGCTCTTATGCGCGATTCATCCTCAGTTCCGTTATAATGTTAGAAAAAGCAAGTAAAGTTTGCCTTCTTGATTTCCATTAGGTTTTGTTTTAACCTAAACATTTCATTTGCCGAGGAAACATTAATTTCCTTTCCTTTCAGAAACAGACGTTTAAATGAGCATAAACATGCACTTAACATACATCACTACATTAAAAAACAGGGGAAGGAGGCGTAACATATATTAATGAGCAAGATTACGAGTCACGGTGAAACTAAATAATTGGCGTAAACAGCTACTAAGGTAGCCAGTCGCCTGAATTAATAACAGGCATTTGTTAACTAGTTCCCTCTGGTCAGTTGATTACCATGCAGACTAATGGCAGCTTGCGAGGATAGTGAGGCTAGATGGCAAACTAGAGGCAAAAATAAATAACAGTCATACTCTTACTATTGTATTATCTGAACTGAGAACTTTTAATGTACTTAGTCAAAGAGCTGTTTCTTTTAATTAGACGGGCACCTCAATTACGAATCGTCTAAATCCCTAGCCTGGTCCACAAATAATGCGTTTTTGAGGATTGTAATTGCTGCTTTAAAATTCTGAAATGACGAACTTTTTTATCCTACGTATGTTTTTTTTATAATGGTACTCGATATTTGGAAACAGTTACGAAATTTATTTACAAAGAAGAAAGTTATTATTGGGGGGAAAAAGACACAGAATATCACTAGTATTTATGACTTTCGTCTGCGTTTTTTCCCACGCAAAAACGTAAGAATTGGAACACGTATTAACAACATTTGGCACACGTCTTTCATTGTTATAAAGCGCGAGTCACAGATTTTCGTTTACATGTTAATTTTCCCGGTTTAAGTCTGTTAATTCAGATGTATTCATGTCCCGCTTTATATCGGGAACTAATCACGATATCACCAGTAATATAGAAAAAATTCTTAAGAAAACGTAAAGTTTGTAAAAATTTTAATTCAATTAAATCTATATTTTTTAACATTTATTGAATAACTCTAAATAGTATAAAACAAAGTCGCTTATCCGCGTCTGTCTGTGTATTCGCTTAGTACTTCTAAACTACTTGATAGATTTTGATTCGGTTTTAAACTTAATTTAGAGAATTTCTTGAGAAAGTGTTTAATTTATAATACATTTATATTTAATGTAAAGATAGTAGAGAAATGTAGAACAGTTTGTAATCAAATCGTAAAAATAACAGCTATTAGGGCGCATACACGGCTTGCGCTGACTAAACCATAAGAGATATAAATCAACTTAAGGCACTACAGAATTGTAGATCTCAAAAAGGTCTACAGAAAAGTCCGCAAAAGCATATGTTTATCTTTTAAGGATGACCCACAGTAACAATTTTTGTCTTTCAAAGTATCGCTGTAAAAACTAAATTGTAACTGGATGAAGTCGGGCCGGTTCGCTAGTATAATTATATTTAAGTTGTTTAAAAATAGCTAAGTGATGGATTACCATTCTTCATTTATTTGTATGTCGTATGTGTCAACCAATAGATGTCACGCCTGCAATCCTGGCAAATGTATATCCAGCATTGGTAACAATGTATTCGAAATAATTCAATAAATTATTATCAAATCTAACGCTAGATTTTCCCCTTAGTGTAAGTTACTACGCTTCTCTTATTTACAGACAAACTACGTCGTTTATCTCTATGAAAATCATAGAGCCAAAGTAACTACCTCAAATTTATGTGCTTTCCGTAAACCTAACTCGATTTTTTTATTAGTTATATTTTAAATCTGTAGAATAAACAATTTATAACCAGATAGCTGGAGATGTGGTTCAGAATATCGGTCTGGATGTATACTACCATTTAGTTTAAAATATTTGATATTGCCGACACGTAAAAATTGCGCAACCAACAAAGTAAGCTCTATTTGAAAACAAGCACTGAAGATATACCAAAGAAACGAACCACAAATGACTGCTTTTCAATATATACGAAAAGTAACGCTCAAATGCCATTTAGATAGCTCACGCGAAGAAAAAAATAAAGTCCCCCGAATTCGAAGGGTGGAGAAACTAACCTCATCCACCAACACGTATCAACTGCGACCCTTAGTTCTGACTCGAAATTCAATTTGCCGCAATAAATCGAATCGCGGACTACGGGTAAACCGCGGGAAACAAGTTCCGATTTCCTTTTGACGACAAAGTTGGACGCAGCGAAACTCATTTCTTTCTGTTGAGACAAGGAAGAGAAATAACGGGAAGAATGGGGAGAGGAAAAATGAAGAAAATCTCAGCCTATCAGTTACGGTTTGTTGAAGATCTAGGAACGGGATATTTCCCCCCTTCTTTCTAGCAGCGTTCAAAGAGATTGAAAGGGAAGAGGAAAATATACTGCTTCTCATTTCAATAAAAAATTCCAAAATGGTGGCAAGTATAATAAAGGGCTTTACAATTCATATAGTTACAGAGGAGAACTCTAAAGTTAAAGGGGCTTAACTGAAAAAAAGGGGGAAAAAAAGTGCATTTAAAGAATATACACATAGATTTTACAGTTCTTTGGCTGAATACGAATTCAATGCTGTCAAAAGACGCTAGATAGGGGCTACGCTAAACTTTTTCATACTGAACTGAAAATAAATAACGTCTACAACGGAATTCATTTTAGTAGTTTTAATTGACCAAGAAGGAGTTGACGATGCCTGACCTCGCAATTATATTATAAACATTCACGTCAAGTATTAAGGTGACAATCTACTGAGACCGCTAAATGGTGTGCAGAACTCCAGCAGGAAATGTCATATTTCAAAACTCCTCAACGTTCTTGAGTGATTTATGCTTAAGAATAGCATTCAAGAAATTTGTACTTTTATGTACCAGTTTCAGGCCCCCCATTTATCTCCAAAGGAAATTATTTCACAAGTGAAAAATTTCTTAGACGAGTGCTTTCGCGCACGTTTTTAAGTATGAACATCCTGGTGCACAATTTTTTAAAAGGTATCTAAAAGTGAAACACAGTTTTACTTTTAGTATTACGGCAGAGAATTATATGTTCATCGTTGAAACTCTCATAGAGGTGCGTTACCGACGGGAATACAGCGCGCTAGTTAAGTGATTTTCACCTAAAGGCTACGATGAAGCGTGATGCGCGTGGCTGGGTCGTCCTTAGCGCTTCCATGCGTGAAGGTCTCGTACATTCGAAATACCTCCAACCAGGCGGCCGCTTTAACGTAGGTCTACATAAAAAAAAAATGAAACGTATTTGTACAACTACAAAATATTTGCAACAGTTATTTCAGTGCTGGGGACGGTTGGCTCAGTAGACTGAGTCACTGGTCTCTCATTTCTGAGGTCACCTGTTCNACTGGCCTCTCATTTCTGAGGTCACCTGTTCATTCCCAGGCACAAGCAGGCTGGTGAGTTTAGGAGGGGGAGTTCTCATGTGGGAAGATTGGCATACACTGCCGTGGTGTGAGTGTTTTCTCGGTGCTCTCCCGTTTCCTCCTCCGTCTTCATTACAGTGCGTCTGTGGCCCCCTCTCGTCTTACCTCATCCATTCATAGAGATGGCCAGAGCGACAGGTCCGTTCCTCGGGCAGGGCAGCCGCTTTTGTTCAGCACCAGCCTCCTCTCATACACATGTGACCATGCCTCAGGCGGGAAGAACATGTGGAATTTAAATTTTTTATTCCAGTCTTGGGGAGAACACACTGACCTCACGAATTATAATGGCGACCCTTGTTTTCCAGTAATGTTTTAAAACCGTCATAATTTGTTCTGTATTTGCGCGTCGCTTTACACTAAAATAAAATTTTCCATTTGCAAGAGTTTTAAGATTCGTTGTAGACAGAAAGAATTTTTCCGCAAGAAATCCACGAGTACGTTCCGGTATCACTGGACCCATAAATAGGGACCTTTACAATTCTCATTATTAATCTAGAGATGGACTTCACAGTTCCGTATATACTTGAGCAGGCTTTACTTGCCGCTGTCTCGGTGCAAGGCCGCTTCCCTTCCAACTTTGCGGCACATGATTCGCCCGCACCAATATTTAGTGTTTACTCACCGGCGTAGTCTTCAGAGGGCATTTCACATTAATTCTTATCCAGTAGCAAAATAAGTGCATGTGTACATTTGCTTAAAGCATATGCATTTATGACGCGAAATGTGCAGGCTTGTACCCATAACTAGAGGTACGTGAATTTCACAAATTCTTTTGGCAGCAGCATAGACTTCCCAGTTCTTCACGTGCTCGAGCCACAATTGCTTATCCACTATGGCTGCTACCAAGTTGCGAGGTTTTTCTTTTTTATTCAACANTTCACGTGCTCGAGCCACAATTGCTTATCCACTATGGCTGCTACCAAGTTGCGAGGTTTTTCTTTTTTATTCAACATAGTTGCATCTGATACGGTCACGTTGTTCATTCCTGTTTTTTACTGGCTAAAGTGTAGAACAGGGCACGTCAAACCACTATGGTTCAACAATAAAAGAATACTAGAGTATACTTATTTGAAGTCTAGCCTGCCACTGTGAGAATTTGTGAAATTAACGTAGGCTACCTCTACCTATAACATAAAGGATAGTAGTAAATTGCCCAACTTCCAGGCTTTACATTATATGTGTGAAAACATTCATTCCTTAGAACGACCGTCTCCGAGGTGTAGAGAGATGGCTATTGCCTCTAACTAATGAGCTCCGTGTTCAAATTCCGACAAAAATCCTTGGAATTATTCAAGTATGCTAAATTCATTGTTACTTCCAACTTTTGTAAGGTCTTTCTAATTATTTACTTTCGAGTTTCCCCATTAACCATCTTTCCGCCGCATGTAAAAAAAACGGACACAAGTCTGGGAAAAACACCGAAGGGAAAACAAACTCACTATATTTGTGCACTGTACACAAAATAAAAGNAACGGACACAAGTCTGGGAAAAACACCGAAGGGAAAACAAACTCACTATATTTGTGCACTGTACACAAAATAAAAGAAAAAAAATTAATATTTTCAAATATGTAACAAATACATATGTTTCCACCACTATTACCTGAAAACGTAAAAAATGTCGTTAAACAACGTTTCCCAATAAAAATAACGTGTCAAAACTCAAATCAATTAGATTATATATGAAATATTTTTCATACTAGTTATTTATCTCCGTTGTAATGCAAATTAACTATAAAAAATAAATATTAACAATTTAGTGACAACTTAACCAAACTGTAAGGTATTTTCATTCTAACGGAATTATTAAACGCTTTTATTGTATAATTTATTTAGTACACAAACATTTTATAAACCACGTGGTTATACAAAAGTTTGACTACAAAAAGGACGAATATAAGGTGAATGTATTATAATGAGTCATCTGGCTCTTCCACACTGCAGAAAGCAACTGCAAGCCACAAAATAATCATCAGGCAAATAGCCTTGCGCATGCCGAGCTCCAGCATCGTAACGTCGCCTTGTGTCCCGCCAGACTTTCAGCTTCCAACTTGTGATCATTTTTGAAAACGGCGGAGTTTTTGAAGCTGTGCCCTACAAATGGATTAACAGCAGAGGACATAACACATAAATAGATATAGATAAAAAAATACGCTGCGCTTGTTTTATGTATATAATATATACTTTTTGTATATTTTACGCAAGAGTTACACATTTTCTGAAGTGCACTTGCCAGTAGAATAATTTGAGCTATAGTATTTGAATAATAGATTTCATTTCTGAGTTCTGTGACTTAATAAGTCTCAAAATATTTGTCACTCTCAATCTGGCAGACACATTCCAAACCATCCTGATTCTCAGGAAAAATGATTTCCAAAATACCTTACATCCTATTCAGACATAATTGTGAAACCACTACCAATGTGCGTGGCAGACAGATTATTTGTGCAAAATAGACAAACATAATTTATTTCAGCACTTAAAATTATCTCAAATATTTGGTTATTCCGGCCCTACGTGTAACGACACACGCGGACTTTTACAACCATCAGCGCACATATAAAAATTTCAACAAACCTGATACAAGACCAAAAACATTAGCATAAAACTGATCTGAGTATCATATGAATATCAAGAAGATATCACAAATATATGTTATTTATGTATCTACATTTTACATAATTAACTACCCTGGTATTTCAATAAACAATCCAACTAATTCGATTGCAAAGAGGCCAACGCATGTCTACGGGTGTTTTCTCAATTTCACAAAAAGAAAAAAAAATCTCTGGCACGCTAGAACACGTCATGGTACTAAGATTAAAAACTTGCCATCTAACATGTCAAACGTTAACCGATCAATTTGTCATGCCAGACCAAATAAGACCGGCAGAAGACACAAACGGTGAACTCGATCTCTCACACACAAAAATTATTCATATAGGAGAAGCAAACTCTTAAGGTCATGTAGGCATACTCCTGTCAAAGTTCAATTTGCACAAACCCGTCAACGTCTTTTTGAAAATCAAACCGAAATATTCGAAACTTATTTCCCTAGCCGAAAATAAGTTAGACATTTTCCTACACTCTAACATCGAAACACTTAAAACTGCTCCAAACCAGCGAATTTAACTGTCTTATCTGTTGTCAAATGCTGCACTTGATTCAGTAAAAATTTTACTGATCGTTTTAGTTACTGGTATTCACTGATTAAATAGTGATTTATAGTGATTCCACGTGAATTGCACTGGTCTGGCATTAAAACATCAGTGCAGTCCATTGTTTCACCATTAGATAAAACTTCATTTACTGAACATT
>NQII01004398.1:157473-205658 GCA_002778355.1 Clitarchus hookeri
GGCCATCGGGCGGCCACCTGCAGAAATAACACGAGTTCAATATGGCGATGGGAGGCTACAAAACGAGAGGAGTCCGAGGAAACAAGTCAGTCAGCGGACGGGCGTCGACGAGCGCGGAGCGGGTCGCCAAGGACGGGCAGCCGACGAGAGTCCGAAGACGCGGAGCGATTCCGGAAGAGCCAGCCGACATCAAGACGCAGAGTCCTGCCAGTCCAGTTCACCAGATCTCAACTGCAGGACCAGCTACCAGCACAGCAGCCAGATAAGTNAACGGACACAAGTCTGGGAAAAACACCGAAGGGAAAACAAACTCACTATATTTGTGCACTGTACACAAAATAAAAAAAAAATATTAATATTTTCAAATATGTAACAAATACATATGTTTCCACCACTTTTACCTGAAAACGTAAAAAATGTCGTTAAACAACGTTTCCCAATAAAAATAACGTGTCAAAACTCAAATCAATTAGATTATATATGAAATATTTTTCATACTAGTTATTTATCTCCGTTGTAATGCAAATTAACTATAAAAAATAAATATTAAAAATTTAGTGACAACTTAACCAAACTGTGAGGTATTTTCATTCTAACGGAATTATTAAACGCTTTTATTGTATAATTTATTTAGTACACAAACATTTTATAAACCACGTGGTTATACAAAAGTTTGACTACAAAAAGGACGAATATAAGGTGAATGTATTATAATGAGTCATCTGGCTCCTCCACACTGCAGAAAGCAACTGCAAGCCACAAAAGAATCATCAGGCAAATAGCCTTGCGCATGCCGAGCTCCAGCATCGTAACGTCGCCTTGTGTCCCGCCAGACTTTCAGCTTCCAACTTGTGATCATTTTTGAAAACGGCGGAGTTTTTGAAGCTGTGCCCTACAAATGGATTAACAGTAGAGGACATAACACATAAATAGATATAGATAAAAAAATACGCTGCGCTTGTTTTATGTATATAATATATACTTTTTGTATATTTTACGCAAGAGTTACACATTTTCTGAAGTGCACTTGCCAGTAGAATAATTTGAGCTATAGTACTTGAATAATAGATTTCATTTCTGAGTTCTGTGACTTAATAAGTCTCAAAATATTTGTCACTCTCAATCTGGCAGACACATTCCAAACCATCCTGATTCTCAGGAAAAATGATTTCCAAAATACCTTACATCCTATTCAGACATAATTGTGAAACCACTACCAATGTGCGTGGCAGACAGATTATTTGTGCAAAATAGACAAACATAATTTATTTCAGCACTTAAAATTATCTCAAATATTTGGTTATTCCGGCCCTACGTGTAACGACCCACGCGGACTTTTACAACCATCAGCGCACATATAAAAATTTCAACAAACCTGATACAAGACCAAAAACATTAGCATAAAACTGATATGAGTATCATATGAATATCAAGAAGATATCACAAATATATGTTATTTATGTATCTACATTTTACATAATTAACTACCCTGGTATTTCAATAAACAATCCAACTAATTCGATTGCAAAGAGGCCAACGCATGTCTACGGGTGTTTTCTCAATTTCACAAAAAGAAAAAAAAATCTCTGGCACGCTAGAACACGTCATGGTACTAAGATTAAAAACTTGCCATCTAACATGTCAAACGTTAACCGATCAATTTGTCATGCCAGACCAAATAAGACCGGCAGAAGACACAAACGGTGAACTCGATCTCTCACACACAAAAATTATTCATATAGGAGAAGCAAACTCTTAAGGTCATGTAGGCATACTCCTGTCAAAGTTCAATTTGCACAAACCCGTCAACGTCTTTTTGAAAATCAAACCGAAATANAAAAATCTCTGGCACGCTAGAACACGTCATGGTACTAAGATTAAAAACTTGCCATCTAACATGTCAAACGTTAACTGATCAATTTGTCATGCCAGACCAAATAAGACCGGCAGAAGACACAAACGGCGAACTCGATCTCTCACACACAAAAATTATTCATATAGGAGAAGCAAACTCTTAAAGTCATGTAGGCATACTCCTGTCAAAGTTCAATTTGCACAAACCCGTCAACGTCTTTTTGAAAATCAAACCGAAATANGTCATGTAGGCATACTCCTGTCAAAGTTCAATTTGCACAAACCCGTCAACGTCTTTTTGAAAATCAAACCGAAATATTCGAAACTTATTTCCCTAGCCGAAAATAAGTTAGACATTTTCCTACACTCTAACATCGAAACACTTAAAACTGCTCCAAACCAGCGAATTTAACTGTCTTATCTGTTGTCAAATGCTGCACTTGATTCAGTAAAAATTTTACTGATCGTTTTAGTTACTGGTATTCACTGATTAAATAGTGATTTATAGTGATTCCACGTGAATTGCACTGGTCTGGCATTAAAACATCAGCNACTGGTATTCACTGATTAAATAGTGATTTATAGTGATTCCACGTGAATTGCACTGGTCTGGCATTAAAACATCAGTGCAGTCCATTGTTTCACCATTAGATAAAACTTCATTTACTGAACATTCAGTAAAACAACTCTACTGATAGAGATCACAGATTCAGATTTAGAGTGTAGTACCTCACTTTATTTTACGCGCGGCAGGTGTCCTNGAACTCTTAATCATTACAGTGTATTGATTTATTAGGAAATTGGACCTTTAGAGAACAGTGTCAATCACCTTCCCCAAAACCACAGCATTGGGTGTTCTCATACTTACATGAAGATATTTGTCGGAGCCTATGCCGTCAGTAACTCGACGAGAAGTGAGCAGTGACTCAAGCTAAGTAGGTGGCTGGCCCTAGTCATTGGCCAACCACGATACTGTGCATGAGCAAGTAAAAGGTAAGGGATACATAGAGAACACAAAAATATATATGCTGTTCACGGTAAAGTAAGCATATCTGAAATAAACTTTTGAAAAATGTCAATGCCCGTTAACTATATATATATACACACATATTAACAGATACACTGGCATGCAGGTTCTGAGTTAAGTCGGCGGCGAGTTAAGTAAAATAGTTGTAAGTCTTCACGTTTTATTAAGAGGGAAATTTTTTTAAAATTATGGCTATCAAGTTGCAGTTTTTTGTCCCCTCCCCCCACACACACAATTAATAGCACGAACTTGTATATTAGTAACACATTTACGTTTCAGATAATTTTACAATTCTTACTTGATTGAAGCATGAATAAGTGATTAAGCAAGTGACAATGTAAATTTTACATATGGCGGAAGTATACAAAATGAAATGGAAAGGTAGATCTTAAGCAGGTATTTAAAAAGTGTTCATTTAACTGTGGATGGCTTATTGTAAGTTTCAACGGAACGGACGTAAGTTTACATGGCCTCTTGTAACACTACTGGTGTGCGGAGTTTTGTGGAAATTAGTCGAATGATTCCGGAAATATGGAAAATAATTCCATTTTCTCACCTGGCTCGCTTTTACAAAAAGGCCTGCAAAAGAGGATCTCTATGAGCATAATTAATGCTCCTAACGAATACCGTTAGCATACAAAATTTGGTAGAATTTTGTTGAATATTTTAATACATGTAACATACTAATTTAAATTATTTATATTAATGCCATCTAAAAACAAGGCCTGTTCCACATGAAACATATAAGATTACACGTACTACCGTAGCACTATTTAAATGCAAAACGTATTGCAAATCGGTTGGTTGGTCCCCGAGATATGGGGTAGAAAATAATTTTTTTTCATGGAATGATCTTCATACATGACTAACAACACGGTCATGTATTAGCACATCCGATAATTATCATGCTCACTGCCAGTATATAAATTTCGGTAAAAATTGTTTGGGACATGTGAAATATGGCTGTTATTTTGAATCTGTATGACCAACCTCTTAAAAATATTAATTTAGATGGACTACAAAAGCATACCATCCCTTGTCGCAAGAATTAGATGGGAATTAATTGTTTCCCAAATGAGGACATAAAAGCTTAATTTTGCATGTGGCGCTATCTTCTACAATGGTGGAGAAAAAAGTTTATATATTAGCTCATTTGATGCTTGCATAGATATTCGCACTATACAAAGATAAGTTATAATTAGAGCCACTTGTTTTCCGCGAAAAGATTTCAGGACAAGATGTATTCCAAAAAACTTTAGTTGAGAACCACTTTCATGATTGGATCACTTTAATTGTTACGCGTATTATGTGTCTGCCCGCGAATCACGGACGGAGAGACTTAACTCTGATTGGCTCACTCATGTTAAAAACTATATTCTCACAAAGACAAGTGGCCAATTGCAAAATGGCGGAGAAAAGATGTTCTGAAGGAACACTTATTTTATGGTTGTACTATATACTCACAACATACAAAGTTAACATGAAATGTGTTTCGTAGTTTCGTAGATATAGCATACTAAGCTAAAATGTTTATATGCCCACCATTTTGAAAATGAATGTCTGAACCACTCAAAACATACCCATTTATATGACTTGTGGCAGTGCAAGTTTTTTGCCAATTTGGCAGCAATCTATTTGTTTTTACAAAGATATGACATAAAAAACTAAATTTATTCATGTGACTTAATCTTACAAAATGGTGGGCAAAAAAGACTTTGAGGAGACAAATTTGATATAGTCGGTTCACGACTGGAAGAGACTTTCTTGAAGCCCTGCTAAAGATTTACTTTCAAGCCCATTTCGTATCCTTCCGCCAAAAGTAAACAAACATTGTCATGTGACAGGTCACATGGCAATGTTTACATGCAATGTTTACGTTACACTGTGCGTGTACATGTGTTCGTACATACACTTACCCATTATAAAAGTCATGTAATGTATATATTATTAATGGATATTCCACAAGCGTAAAGTTTTTAATCTTGAGAATTTCACACAAAAGAATATGCGATGCCAGCGAAAAAACATTTCATTCTATAAACCCAAAATGCGAGTANAAAAAAAAAAAGGGGCCCTAAGTATAGGCTATTCGCGGTTTCTGCACACTTTTTGAATCAAAACTTTGAAAAATCACCCCTTGTGTGACGTGTTAGGGTTGTTTCCTGAATATACCATGTAGGCTATTACAAGCGTTTTATACTTCTGCTAACGTAAAAGTACCATATTTTTTTGGTTAAATTGAACATTTACTTAGTGTATTTAATCTATTGTTGAAGAGAATGCTCACGAATGCGGTGCATTGTCCCTTTTGTGTATTTTTTTCTCACAGTTAAGCTTTGAGTGCACGAGGCGGAGGAATATCCTGGAAGGAGAACTTTACCAGTGCTTCAGAGAAGTTGGAAATAGCCGTGACTGGACTACAGGAAAGGAAGCACGGGGTTCCGTCATTGTTTTCTAGCAAGTTTCCTGTTGTCTGCTTCAGGGCGTGGCTGATAGACTTTGATCCAACTGTAGAAGAAGTTGAAACGAAAGTGTACTTTTGTACCAACGTGCCATCAAAAGAGCTCGCGTATCCAACGAACAGTCACCACAACAGCAATAGTATTTTAAAAACAAGGAAACTTTTATTTTATTTATATAATTTACAGCCTGTGGGAGTATCACTTTTGCAACGGTCTATACGTCTCCAAATACTAGCGACATGTTAGTCTGGCTTTCATTACGAAGTACGCACCAGAAATGTTGACGGCGTAGCTCAGCTGACGTCACTCGCTGCTGGATATAGATCACTCAAGGTGACTGGGGGGTGGGAAGGTGCTTGTTTAGACCAATGGTGGAGGTCATGAGGGGGAGAGAGCGAGAGTGAGAGCGAGAGAGAGAGAGAGAGAGCAAGTGGAGGACGTACCCTTCGTAAAACCAACTTCATCGCGTTTTCTCAGAAATTTGCTTTACGCCTATTTTCGTAGTGGGAGGACAAATAAAATCGACGACTAGAAGCAAACCTCTTGACATAGAATTCCGCGAATATTCACTTAGTTAGCAAGCTCTAAAGTTAATATTATGACTGCTGTTGTGGGTGGCAAGAAGACAGATCCAATAGTATAGAAAATGCTAGTGTAGTCGAGCGACAGGAACTCATTTCACTGGTTACATAGTGTAAACTACGGTTAGGTGTTTTAACGTATTTCTCCGACAAACAACGCATGGAACAAAGAACCGATGTGCAGGTAAGGGAGTAAAGTTGGCACGAGCTAATTGATTCCGAGCATACTTGATTTATTGTAAGGCGGTTTACAAATCAAAATATTGATAATTATAACTTCGGTATTAGACCTTGAAACTGTTACCGACACCTTTCACAACACCTGTATAAACACAGCAGAAAAGTGAATGTTTGGCCTTAAGTAATGCTACACGGAAATTCATTTAATGAATTGACATTATTACCTAAGTGTAACCAAATCTTGTAGCTGGAACAGTTTAAGAATTAATGCTTTAACACTTCAGATAATATTTATAACATAAACGTGCTCTGCTCAGTTATTTTTCAAACAAAACTTGGTACATTCTGGATAAAATATTGAAATTAAAGACATGATATGTTGATAGTGGTGAAAACTTCGGTAAGTTTATTTGATGTTGAGAGGGCGTTTCACAAATGTCTCGGAGAGAGCAAATTTATCTCCTGTGACATATAAGTAATGTTGACATGAAAGTAATGCCATACCCATAAAATTAAAAAATATATACATCTGTTTCGCCATTTAGTTACAATTACTCGTTGAAAATTATTTTAACATTTTTGGTAAGCGAAATAAAATTAAAGAAAACATTAGTGGAATATGTAATAAAGGAAAATAAAAGGCGTGTCTTAGTTCCATTCTCACCTCACTTCACCCTCACCGGCTAATACCTCGTGGATAAAAGCCATCTAAAATCTCTCAACTCTCAACCCGTACCTTTTTTCATTTAAATAAATTTCAAATCTGTGCGTACCGCGGGGAGCAAAGTAGCAGTTACTCTGCAGCAGTGCGTGTGCTGTAGGCCCGAGCAACCTCCATAAGCGAGCTGTGAACTGTGTTCGCTCGTGCTCAGCCGGTAGTTGGAAGGGATGACGACCACAAATGGATATCCAGGAAACTGCAACCGCAGTCCGTTCAAGCAGCATGCCACTGCTGTATACTGGCTCTAAACTGCGCGCTGGTAGCTTACCCTGCTGTCCAGAGTACAAGTCCCGAGTCGGTACAACTGAGCTGCGCGTCTGCCAAGGCGTGGGCAAGGAGCTCANTTTAAAGTATTTCTCCGACAAACAACGCATGGAACAAAGAACCGATGTGCAGGTAAGGGAGTAAAGTTGGCACGACCTAACTGATTCCGAGCATACTTGATTTATTGTAAGGCGGTTTACAAATCAAAATATTGATAATTATAACTTCGGTATTAGACCTTGAAACTGTTACCGACACCTTTCACAACACCTGTACAAACACAGCAGAGAAGTGAATGTTTGGCCTTAAGTAATGCTACACGGAAATTCATTTAATGAATTGACATTATTACCTAAGTGTAACCAAATCTTGTAGCTGGAACAGTTTAAGAATTAATGCTTTAACACTACAGATAATATTTATAACATAAACGTGCTCTGCTCAGTTATTTTTCAAACAAAACTTGGTAAATTCTGGATAAAATATTGAAATTAAAGACATGATATCGTGATAGTGGTGAAAACTTCGGTAAGTTTATTTGATGTTGAGAGGGCGTTTCACAAATGTCACGGAGAGAGCAAATTTATCTCCTGTGACATAGAAGTAATGTTGACATGAAAGTAATGCCATACCCATAAAATTAAAAAATATATACATCTGTTTCGCCATTTAGTTACAATTACTCGTTGAAAATTATTTTAACATTTTTGGTAAGCGAAATAAAATTAAAGAAAACATTAGTGGAATATGTAATAAAGGAAAATAAAAGGCATGTCTTAGTTCCATTCTCACCTCACTTCACCCTCACCGACTAATACCTCGTGGATAAAAGCCATCTAAAATCTCTCAACTCTCAACCCGTACCTTTTTTCATTTAAATAAATTTCAAATCTGTGCGTACCGCGGGGAGCAAAGTAGCAGTTACTCTGCAGCAGTGCGTGTGCTGTAGGCCCGAGCAACCTCCATAAGCGAGCTGTGAACTGTGTTCGCTCGTGCTCAGCCGGTAGTTGGAAGGGATGACGACCACAAATGGATATCCAGGAAACTGCAACCGCAGTCCGTTCAAGCAGCATGCCACTGCTGTATACTGGCTCTAAACTGCGCGCTGGTAGCTTACCCTGCTGTCCAGAGTACAAGTCCCGAGTCGGTACAACTGAGCTGCGCGTCTGCCAAGGCGTGGGCAAGGAGCTCAAATGTTTATCATCTATAACCGGATACGGTGAGTCGCGTACTGAAGCATGAACCAGCAAAATGTATGATTGTACAGTTGCCATAAAATATGCAAAGTAGTTTCAAAAAAACTTTTTATCATCACAGTATATTGTAACGACGGCCTAAGAAGGGGAGAGAGCGACCACGCTGCTGCTGACAAAGCCACGTAAGTGTAATTAGTGTTTTTTTTATCCTACTGCTAGTTGTTACAGAACAATAGGAAATAAATTTTTCCCTCGTGCGAGTGTCGGCTACGTCCAGTACCGCGCGCAGACAAGTTGTAGGTACAGCAGTGCATGCTAGCGCTCGAATGCCCGGACCAGTAGGAGAGGCAGACGTGCGCGCCCTATTGGCTCTGTATGGATGCATATAACTACTTTTTTTTTCTGAATGTAAGAATTATGGTATTTTTTTTTAGCACTTTTAATATATATATATATATATATATATCTATTTTTTTTCTTTTACACATATAAGAAGTGTGTACGTGCTCGGTACTTGCAGACTTTTCTATTTTTTTTCGCGATGATGAGTTTATTGTCAGGAGAGTGCGTAGGCCGATGCGAGTATTTACAAAATTTATTCTCCTAACTATGCAATGGCGATTTTATATATTTAAATTCGTTAACTGTCCACACTATTATTTCCCACATGTCGGGATGGTATTAACTATGTACGTATTGGACGTTAAACATCCTCTTCTCTTATATTTCGCAGTGCTCTTGTGGTCATGACACCCGATTGTCGACCCAAGGGTTGCAGACATGATCCCGCACGCCTCCCAGGCATTTTTTGAGTTCCGAAACACCTACCAACTAAAAAATATTCCCAGCGCTCCTGGCGGCCAACTTTTGAACTCACCTCCTCGATGCTGGCACGCCCTTTCAGGCGACGAGTGAACCAACATATGGCACAAAATGACAGCATCGATACCAGCGCTCCTAACTGCGACCAGTAGAACTTCAAAACGCTCTGGTGGTGGGCGCTGGAACCAAAGATGGCCTCCTACAGGAGACGGCTGGCGGTTGGAATTAAAGATGACCGCCTACAGGAGACGACGGTGATGAGGGAACATCCAAGATTGAGGACGCGAAAAGTATGAGAGAGAGAGAGAGAGGAAAGGACGACAAGAGAGAAAATAGAGGAAACCGGAAGGAATACGAGGAAACCCCCATGGGATAGAACGGACGAGAGAGAGACAGGAAGGAATGTCAGAGCGTGAGAACAAATAACATCGGAATTCTAGAGCATGAGAAAACTAATCGGAATGCAAGAACATAAAGAGTCGAGGTGGAATGATATAGCAGGAGCGAAAAAAGGAAATCCCAAAAGAAAAAGTGAAAAAAGGGAAATCCAAGATGGCCGCCTTTGCCGAGGAATGGAAGAGCAGAAAGGTTTCGGCGTAACGTAATTTAAAATGGCCGCCGTGACATCCCGACACCCTGCCAGGATGCCAGGTGCAGGTGACCATACTATTTATAACCACTCTTGACACAACCATCCATGTCACCCATAGTACCGCTAGCCACCACAGCGCCACTAGTATATTGGTGGGAAGTATGACTTGTACTATATGAAAACATCGTATTATTTCATGTCAGAAAAATTGTACAGCATATCAGATTTGTCCGTATTAATGAAATAAATAAGTAAAAACCCTGGTATTCTACATTCAAATATTATAAATCATACACATTACTATATGTGCGTAAAAAAAACTAATATTATCAATAAAGTTTTCCAAGGATGCTTAAATGCGTAGGCAATACAATACGATAAAAGCAAATTTATAATAACATTTTCTAACCTTTTTAATTTTTTTAGAGGTAACATATATTTTATTGTATTTCATTACTGTTTTATTTAATTCGACAGTGAACAGTTCGACTTCCATTAAGAGTAACTGAACGAGCATAGTTTTTCTTTGAATTTTTTGACTACTTTTTTCTAAGTAGCTCTTTTTCCCTCTTAAATTTTAATTTTTTCTATGTTTTAAATTTGTTTTAAATGTACCAAAACATTTTTAGTTCTACTCATTTCCCATTAAAACACACAATATAGACCCTGATTTTGCAATTTATCTAAAGGTAAATTAGTAAACATCCTTGTTCCCTCATCAGTTACATGTCTAGAATTCTGACATGTATTATACTGTGCAATTTTTTAAATAGTGTGATCTGTAATTAATTTTTTCTTAGTACTGTGTTTTACTATAAATTAGATTTACATTTTATTACGCATTGAAAGAAATAATTTATCTTCTCTGTAAGACATATATACGTACTTGTTTTGCAAACGCGAATAAAAATAATATTCCATTTCGTAACATTTATAATGTTTGATACCGAAAAGTTTAATTGGAATTTTGCAGTATTCATATTATTATACGTTGTATATACAGGTAAAAAAAAAAAGTTATTTAATAATAAACGGGGTTAAACAACTTGTTTGTAACACGCTGATGAATGTTCAAAGCAAAATTAATGCACCCTCAACATTTGTTTATAAAATTACGTTGCTTTTATTAATAATTATACATATATATATATATATATATATATATATATATATATATGCGAAAGTGTGTTTGGATGTTTGTTTGTCCCTTCTTTCACGTCACAACGGAGAAACGGATCGACGTGATTTTTTGCACAGAGATAGATGGAGGAACGAGAAGTGACATAAGCTACTTTTTATCCAGAGAAAATATCTTGTTTAAATTTCTTATTAAAATTCTTATTGGAAAATGAAAAAGTACACAAACGGAATAGCAATGCAACGTCAACAATGCAACGTCAGCAATGCAATGTCAACATTGTAACGTCGTAACCGAGCAACAGATCGACGTAATTTCTTGCACAGAAATAGTTGTAGGACTGAAAGAGGATATTGGCCACTTTTTATCGGGAGAAAATATCTCAAAAAATATACAAACAATAATAATAGTGAATCTAGTCGGAAAAAAGTTTGCCGCCAGCGCGCTCTCTTGCAATGCGCTGTCTAAACCGTTTAAGATGGAACAATATCATGTAGTAAAGAATTATGTAGAATAAACAGACCTCAAAATAACTCCGCGGTAACAGAGAAATACTAATAAGTGTTTTTACAATTTAATTCACCGACGAGACGTTGAGTTTCATAATATGCATAGAGTATAGAAGACTAACACTAAGTAAAATACAACTTTATATAAAAAAAAACCCTAAACCGTAATTCTGTAGTCCACGCGAGCGGAGCCGCGGGCAGAGCCAGTAGTGTAATATAATAACACTGCTGGAGTTATGTACGGCTTTTCTTCCACCAATTGACAAGCGGCTCTGCACCAACTAGCGTAACTATCAGCGACAAGAAAGAGTCATATATCCTTGCTGGCGTGTATAGGTGGTGCCAAGAACTCCTATTGTTAGATCGTGATTGTAACAATAGAACAAAGACGAGTCAGGCCGATTTTCGTCTGCTTCCAAGATAACTTCATAAATTACGTGGTTCAAACAATGAGTTCTTATGTTCCTGCCGATATGCAATTATATTTAAAAAAATTATATTTAACTTAAACAAGATCTACGATACATCAAAGTTTAGGCATAGAAGGTGTACGACAATTTGAGACCACGTGTATAAGAGACATGGCGCTAACTGTGTTGAAACGTACACAGAGACGACAAGCGGAGGCTCCTTTTACGTGAACGTGCCCATTCTCTGATGGGCTACGCGAGACATGATGGGCTTTGTATCTGATTGGCTACTGCATGCTGCGATAGGTTCTCTATTGGCTGGGCTGCCGGCTGGCGAGTAGGTTACCAGGCGCTGACTAATGAACGGCGTTCCAAAATTTTGCAGGCCAACGCCGCCATTTTGCTGGCGTGTATGTCTGGAGCGAGTGAAGAGATTTGGGCGGCTATTAACAGCGAGGTCATGAGAGCCGATGAGGGTGACTGAGATGAAAATGGAGCAGCGCCGGAATGAAAGGGTGGGGGAAACGGGAGATCCCCGGGAAAACCCACCAACCAGTGGCATCGTCCGTCACGATTCCCACATGCGAAATTCCGGGAGTGAGCGGGCCGGGGATTTAACCCGGTTCGCCTTTGGGGGAAGTGAGTAGGCTAACCGCTCGGCTACCGCGGCCCCAGTGTATGATGGATGGTATTCGCGGTACAAGCAGCTGTTTCACGCCCGTATCTTTAATTAGTCTTTATCAGCGTACTAAACTTAAGAGCTTTTGTATTCTAAGTCGTTATCGTATTGTTTGCTGGTTGTTGCTACAGTGGGAATAAATTTATTGTAAGAATAATTGCTGATATTTGATTTATTTATAACTTTTTTCTAGGTTTTAAGTCAGTAAAGTAAACTAATGTTCCTAACCGTGAACGTCTTTAACATTATCCTTGTCGATANAAATGGAGCAGCGCCGGAATGAAAGGGTGGGGGAAACGGGAGATCCCCGGGAAAACCCACCAACCAGTGGCATCGTCCGTCACGATTCCCACATGCGAAATTCCGGGAGTGAGCGGACCGGGGATTTAACCCGGTTCGCCTTTGTGGGAAGTGAGTAGGCTAACCGCTCGGCTACCGCGGCCCCAGTGTATGATGGATGGTATTCGCGGTACAAGCAGCTGTTTCACGCCCGTATCTTTAATTAGTCTTTATCAGCGTACTAAACTTAAGAGCTTTTGTATTCTAAGTCGTTATCGTATTGTTTGCTGGTTGTTGCTACAGTGGGAATAAATTTATTGTAAGAATAATTGCTGATATTTGATTTATTTATAACTTTTTTCTAGGTTTTAAGTCAGTAAAGTAAACTAATGTTCCTAACCGTGAACGTCNTTGCTGATATTTGATTTATTTATTATTTTTTTCTAGGTTTTAAGTCAGTAAAGTAAACTAATGTTCCTAACCGTGAACGTCTTTAACATTATCCTTGTCGATAGAAACAGATTCATTAAATACTTCAGAATCAACTTTGTAAAATAATTTCGTTGCTACGGCATACTCGCAGCTCAGTAACACAAATATGTGGAAAAGAAACGCAAGGGAAAAGAAAGACGTTGCAAAAGAATAATATTGTCTGACAATATGTAAAAGGATCAATCTGATACGCTCTATGAATCAATGGTAAGCCAGCAGTAATATGTGGCTACATTATTGGCCCGAAAGTTTTAGCCTTNGCTACATTATTGGCCCGAAAGTTTTAGCCTTAATTAATTATAAGCTGATGCACGCGCGAGCACGGTAAACGTGCTGCTCTCTTCTTCCTTCACATGCGTGAGCCACGTGTCGTTTATCAGAGCTGTCCTCGGCTTCTCGCCAAGGAATGGCGATACTAACTTGCAAACGCACGAAAGAATATCTAAATGCGCATTTTCCTCCGAGCGTCTGTTTCAAAGCGATGTTCGCCAGGGACGATCACGTGGCGTCAGACGCCATGCGAAGGACACTGTGGTGTTGTCCTCCAAGCGTCTACGCGTGTCGACAGAGTTTCAGTTTGATCCTATTGCTGGAAGTCTTTTGGAATTTATTACTATAAACGGTTACTTTTTTATCCTGTCTGCATATCTGTCTATGTTTAATCCACTATCTGCATATTTCCCTTTTGTCCGAGACCACAAAAATGTTATCCCGCATCAATGCATATAGCAGCCGCATTCCAGACAGGTAAGCAATTATTACTGAATAATATACGTCTACTAATTTTTAATTAGTTTAAATACTAATCGTATCTGTCTCGATCTTCTACTGCCTCGTGCAGTGTGATCCAAAATAACGGCCTTCAATTTTTGACAGCGTTAGTCTTTGTATTACAAGTAAAACATAACGGGATACTTTTTTACTCTCCACAAAGAGTTTTTCATCCTTTCCTGAAAAAAAAAAATTCAAAATTTTAGAACACAGCTAACGCACAAATACGCACACAATACCTCTGCACGTGAATAGCTGCGGGTGACTGGAGTCTTTTTGAGGTCCCGGATCTGAGATTACCGCTGGTCCGACGGCAGACGCTAGCATCTCCAACTTATCAATGCTTGTAGAAAATGGGACAATGCTAACCTACGCATAGCAGTCAAAATCGACAGTCACTGAGAAAATTGCTAGAGATGCTCGGAGAAAAACGAACATGGAAAACTTTTCGTTTCCTCGGACTCTTTGAAAATATTTTCAAACATGAAATCGTCAAAGAATGTATACTTCTTTCGGCCAAGAAAGATCCCAACTTAGTATGGAGCGAGCTGAAATAATATAAGTTTACAAACTGCAAAGCGATTACAACACCTCTATCACACTATCACAGAGTACTTCAGAATTGAAAAATGAAACATCCGCCATTAGTACGAACTCCAGCCGCATACGCCAGCAAAATGGTTCCACTGGCCAGCAAAATGTTGGAACGCCGTTCACCAACCAGTGCCTCGTAACCCACTCGTCAGCCGGCAGCCCAGCCAATAGGAAACTTTCCACAGCATGCAGCAGCCAATAAGATACAGATACCATTCTCAGAGTCACGCAGCCAATTAGGGAAACCGACACGCCATTTAATTCTGCATATTTATCAAATCTGTGAAGTTGGTATATAATTACGCGAATTCTGCAAATGTCCATATATCATTATATTGGAAGGCTGCAATACCCTTGCAATTTGACTCACGCAGTCTTGTCACCCTTAAAGAACACGAAACCCTCCCTCAGTCATTTTCAAACACTCTCGCTTTCGAACCTACTCTGTATGCGAAGTGAATGCTAAGTTTCGCAGGCAATATCTTCCCGTTCCGGGGTCACGGGCAATTCCAGGCGTGCGAGGGAACGAACTGTGGGCGTGTGCAGGGTGAGAGGAAAGCGAAAAAAGGGGACGGAGAGGGAGTACAAACCTTCCCCGGATGCAGTCGAACAATGTCGGCACGTGTACTCCGGTCACGATCGCAGAGCGAGACAGAGTAGCATCTGTCCGCATCCATCACGAAGACAGGAGATGGTGGCATCGCAGGGCATCAGTCAAGTGCTTAGAAACGTGCCCAGAACTGTCTCCTCTATTACGGCTAGTAACAGGAACATGCGATCACAGAGTAGATAAGAACGCAGACACTAAACGGCGTGGAGGTCCCTTTGATATGGGCGTGCCCGTTCTGTGATCGGCCACGCGAGGATCAAGGAACTGGCCTTGTGACTGATTGGCTACAGAATGATTCGAAAGGTTCCCTACTGGCCGGGCTGCCGACTGGCAAGTAAGGTATCAGGTGCTGATTGTCGAACGGCGTTCCAGCATGTTTACGGCAAACCACGCAATTTTGCTATCGTGTGCGGTTGGTGTTCGTGGTGTGGGCGGATGTACATCTTCTATATTTGTTAGTATTCCATGATCACATCCTACCTTAGTTGCGGGTTTATAACTGGCTCGGAGTCTTTTAAGCATGNCGAACGGCGTTCCAGCATGTTTACGGCAAACCACGCAATTTTGCTATCGTGTGCGGTTGGTGTTCGTGGTGTGGGCGGATGTACATCTTCTATATTTGTTAGTATTCCATGATCACATCCTACCTTAGTTGCGGGTTTATAACTGGCTCGGAGTCTTTTAAGCATGTTCGAAGAGACTTGCCCTTATTCTGAAGGCAATACAAACGAACAAGTGCTCGAAATTTAGCTTGACCCAAACTCAATTAGCAAAGTTTTCCTAAATTGTTTAGAAAAGTCATGTGCAACTATGAGCCTGTAACATACAGGAAGCAATAATGTGACCGAGTCGTGGAAAACATAGTACAAAGGCTCGTCAGTGTGGAAACTGCAAATTTACAAAGTATGGTTGCTCAGGTATATAGAGGAGAGTGATGCCTAGCCTGCTGTAAAATCACCATCTTGATTAGCTATGGTGTAGGCTTATACAAGAAAATAAAGGGTACATATTTTTTAACTTGTCGTTCTGAAGGTTTCCACCTTTCAGGAAAACTTTTGCCTGTTTGAGCAATAGTATAATGGAACTAATTAAGACGACAGTGAAATACAGTATTAAATGCCTCATTGCCTATAAGCACAATGAATTGAACTGACTAGCAAGATCTTTCTTAATGCTTACTACATGGTGTCACAGGATCATTGCGACAAACTTCTAGGAGGGATAGGTGATGTAAAGAGGAACGCCTTTTGTCAGATAATGGATGTCCGGAGACGCTCCGTTTAGAAGCTAGGCATCTTTGTACAACACGTTATAACACCTGGCAGGTTAGCAAATTGCATTCCTAACAACTAACGCCAACTCCCTACCTCCCAGAAAACAGTGGTATTTGATGTAGTACTGTGGGGTGGTGGGAAAAATAAGTAGGTAGACGTTTGTAGGTTACAGTCAGTACTTTATTGACTGCCTGTTACACATTTGCATAATTTAATCTAAAGCAGGTGCTGAAAAGGTGGCCCTCCGCTTGATTACAGACGTTGCAACGCCAATGCATTGCCTGGCGGATCCTCTCGAAGATGCCAGGCGTGGTTTGAACCGCGTTGAATGCCGCCTGTATTCGTTCTACAAGAACGTCGGGGTTCTCCACAGGCGTACAGTACACACAACTCTTGATGTGGCCCCACAGCAAGAAATGACTAGCGTGAGATTGCGTGACCGTGGTGCCCATGGCACAGGGTTGCCTCTCCCAATCCACCCAACACTAAAAGTGTCATTGAGATAATAGTGAACACGATAGGTTTAATGCGGCGGGGCACGATCATGTTGAAACCACATGTTTACTCTTGCGTTCAGTGGCACGTCTTCTAGCAGCTGAGGTAGCTAGCTAACCTGGGAGTTGTGATATGCCTGGCCGTCTAAATGGGCTGGAAGGATAAATGGTCCAATAACTTGTTCGTGGAAGAAACCAGTCCATACGTTCACCGGGAACTGTTTTTGGTGATGTATGGTCACCACTGCATGTGGATTTTCTTCTTCCCACACGTGGATGTTGTTGTGGGTATTGAAATAGCCACCTCTCATAAAACACGCTTCGTTTGTGAACAACACAAACTTTGCAACTCTGGCTCAGCAATACATTGCTTCATAAACCACTGTGCGAATCGCATACAAGGCTCGAAGTCAGCTGGTCCAAGTACCTGTACCTTTTGAGCATGTAATGGATGTAGTCTGTGCTGATGGAGCACTCTCCACATGGAGGCGTGGCTGACATCCATATCGTGAGCGATCGCACGTATGCTTGTGGACCGGTTTTCACCAACTATGGTCAGTACTTCCTCTTCAAAATGTGGCGTACGATTACCTCTTTTCCTGACGCCCTCGTGAGGTGAATGGAAGGTCCCACACTCACGCAGTCGCTTATGCAGTCTGTAACAGCGTGTGGTGGCTGCTGTCTGTAGAGGAAGTGTTCCTGATAAAGACGTGTTGTTACGCGCCCACAGCCTCTATCTTCACTGTACTGCATGTGTATACACGCCAGTTCTGACGATGAATAAGCGTCCATGATTATTCTGGTATACGAAGCGTAGTCACAGTAAACACAACTGTTTCNGCCAGTTCTGACGATGAATAAGCGTCCATGATTATTCTGGTATACGAAGCGTAGTCACAGTAAACACAACTGTTTCGACTCAGGCAGCGACAACGACGTAGGTCTGTGTAATGGAATATGGTGAGGGAAGGACGTTAAGAACTGCGCACAGCACATGCGGTCCAATACGGCTATCACTGCTTTTTATACTGCCCACGTCTTCGGGACAGAGGCGAGGCTCTGTAACCGGCCCTCACGTTCACTATCTAGANAGACTCAGGCAGCGACAACGACGTAGGTCTGTGTAGTGGAATATGGTGAGGGAAGGACGTTAAGAACTGCGCACAGCACATGCGGTCCAATACGGCTCTCACTGCTTTTTATACTGCCCACGTCTTCGGGACAGAGGCGAGGCTCTGTAACCAGCCCTCACGTTCACTATCTAGAGATGGCTGCATTAACGACATCAAATACGTGATACGCGGTGCGGAATACCTACCTCCGAGGTACGTGGAACTATTTTACAACGACGCCTGACGTCTCAACGGGGCGTCCGTTCTTCGAAAAAAGTAGTTAGTCATTACATTGCCTATCACCCCCTAGGATTTTGTCCCAATGATCATGCGACATTCTTTATAGCTGCGGGCCTTTCAACGAAGAACCTTTTTCGGAAACCATTTAAATCCTAAAACAAGGTGGCCGAATCCGTATCCTCCCAAAAACTAGTCCAGTGGTTTACCTCCCTTAAAATGACAGTGACAAGCTATGCCGTAAAGTCGGTTAAATGTATAAAACTGACGTGGCCTCAAGCCAGAAGCTGAAACGATTATAGCTAAATAATAAAAGATTTTGCAAAAGAAAAAAAATATAAGTTAACAAATGAAATTTTAAATAAGTGATTTTATAACGGCGTGGCAAACCAATTCTTAAATAGTTCTCAACCTTTTTTACGAGTTGGAGCAACTTGACAGAAGGACGGAGTACGGTTGGAGTATGGAACAAAGACCGCAAGTGTTCAGTTACTTGTTAACACCTGCATACTCACTGTGCATGTCAAGTATACCAGTAACCAACGCGAAGACACAGCATAGATAAGTACGCAGAGACCAAATGGCTGGGCAGTTTTTTCAGTGTGCTTGTACCCATTTACTCTGATTAGCCGCTCAAGTATCTTGGAACATGCCTTGTGTCCGATTGGCTACTGCATGCTGCGGAAGGTTCGGTACTGGCTGGGCTGCTGGCTGACGAGCAGGTTACTAAGGCGCTGATTGACCAATGGTGTTACAACGTTTTACTGAGCAGTGACGCCATTTTGCTGGTGTGTGTGGCTTTACTGTGTAGTTTAAGTGGCTGTTAAACCTTTGTATTCTTAAGTAATCTTCGGCTAAAATGTGACATGGCGACAATTGACGCGCAAGAGACGAATTAAACGAATCACGCGTGATGGGACGTCGTCTGCAGTATTTTAACGTGGAAAAAAATCTGCGCAGCCGTGAGCAAGCATTAGCAGGCCTTAAAACGGAGCACCAGCCAAATCGTCGGAGGGCGTCCGTCCTTCGGCTTTCAAGCGGCAGTTTGTACGTCTGTCCTTTGTCTCTCCCGCCGCCTTTGTTACCTGTCAAGGCGGAGCGAGCGCGGACTTTTACGATCGTCTGGGACCGCGGCGCAGACCTTGCAGACGTCCTTGCGCGACGCCCCCTTTCCCTCTTGTTCTCCTACACACTTGGTATTGATTCAGTACCAGACGTCATCTTTATTCTCAAGGATTCGTCGACAGACATAGCTCCCCTCTTCTCCTCATTCCATGTTCTCGTCCCCACCACACCGTCTTAACCAACCATCCTAGTTCGTGCTCATTAATATTTACCCAGCTCGGAAATGTCAGGTCGCTGCAAGATATGCTGTGCGACCCGGCACTGCGGCGATGACGTCACAGAATATCTGAACGAGCTGAGGCGACACTGCAGTGTGTTTTATGAACTCTATCTTTCACGAACCGAAGCCCAAGTAATATGGCGGAAGAGCCTTCCATCCATTCGGCACTGGAATGTGAACTTGCAAGTTGCCGGCTGAACTAAACAAGGATAATTTATCTTCGCCATGTTCCACATAGCAGTTCAGAGACCAAGACCGAAATCAGTTTCGTATTTTGCAAAATCAGGCCGCTTAGCTCAAAAAATTGCCATACAACTTAACTACATGGCTAGGAGGTATGAGCATTTAGCGGGGTCACTAAGGGGCGTATTAGCCTTCAAGCACTTATGCGAAAGTCTGCGAACTCAGCTCCATAACGGCAGAACGGATTTTGATGAAATTTGGTATGTAGGTACTTTAGGTCCTGGAATAGGACATAGGATACTTTTTACCCCGATAAATCCTACTTATATTATAAATGCGAAAGTCTGCGTGTGTGTGTATGTTTGTTACTACTCAGCTCCATAATGTCTGAACGGATTTTGATGAAATTTGGTATGTTGGTACTTTAGGCCCTGGAATAGGACATATGATATATTTATCCCGGAAAGTTGTACGGTTACTGTGGAATAACAACAAAACGTAATTTTGCAACGGCTGGGAACGTAACAGAAATATTTTTTTCCTCTGGTGTACGAGTTTATCATGCCGCCCAAGGACCTCTGAAATGGCTTAACGACTGCTATTAATCGATAACAACCGGGACCGAATATCTAACGTGGCCTCCGAAGCCCGGAAGCGCTCAGATGTTATGCCACTAAACGGTCACCCATCCAAATGTGTGCCGCTGGGAACGTTGCTTAACTTTGGTGATCGATTAAGATCGCTCAGTCAAGCGCAAAAATTAGTACCTAGATACACTTATTTCTAAAGCTAGAACTTCATTAAAACTGACGTTTTGATTTTCATACATCTAAAGCGGAAATGTGGTAACTACGCGATACACTCCAAAAACAATACCCTACTTCTTGGCTATCGGGTAAAATTTTTTTTCTTCCTTTTGGGTTGCCGTTATCAGTTAAAAACCTAGGCCAACATAGTACAATTTTATAATTCTGCTTTCACATAAATTAATTGTCTTTTCCCAATTTATTTATTAGTGTTTTACTGTAAAACTCAATTGTACCCGGGCGAAGTCGGGCCGGTTCGCTAGTATGTATGTATGTTTGTATATATATATATACATAGGGGCCTATATACATAATTTTAGCGAACGAAGCTGAATCACACTTTAGTCGGCTGGAATAGTGGACGAACTTNCAATTTTATAATTCTGCTTTCACATAAATTAATTGTCTTTTCCCAATTTATTTATTAGTGTTTTACTGTAAAACTCAATTGTACCCGGGCGAAGTCGGGCCGGTTCGCTAGTATGTATGTATGTTTGTATATATATATATATATATATACACACACATAGGGGCCTATATACATAATTTTAGCGAACGAAGCTGAATCACACTTTAGTCGGCTGGAATAGTGGACGAACTNACATAGGGGCCTATATACATAATTTTAGCGAACGAAGCTGAATCACACTTTAGTCGGCTGGAATAGTGGACGAACTTTTCTTTACTAACTTTTCCTCGTTTATTATAAACATTTTTTTAATGATTTTTATTACGAGAATTTGTTAAAGTTAAATTTTATTTATTAATACATTTATGTATCCTAGCAATTCCTCTTATATTTTCATAATCCTTCAGACTATCGTGTTACCAACAATTTTAAGTCACTTTTTCTTTGGAAATTGTGTCCANCCCAAATATGCTCAATAATGTTCATGTCTGATGATTTAGGTGGCAAATGGAGGTATCTAAAGTCAGAAGAGTATTCCTGGAGCCACTCGGTAGTAACTCTTGGGGTGTCGCATTGTCCTGCTGGAATTGTCCACGTCCGTCGGAATGCACAATGGACATGAATGGGTGCAGGTGATCGGACAGGATGCTTACGGATCTGTCACCTGTCAGAGTCGTATCTAGACGTATCAGGGGTACCATTTATCCCCCAGCTTGAACAGTACCCTGTTGACATGTAGGGTCCATGGATTCATGAGGATGTCTCCATACCGTACACGTCAATCCGCCCGATAAAATTGGAAACGAGACTCGTCAGACCACGCAACGTGTTTCCAGTCATCAAAAGTCCAATGGCGGNATCCGCCCGATAAAATTGGAAACGAGACTCGTCAGACCACGCAACGTGTTTCCAGTCATCAAAAGTCCAATGGCGGTGTTGGTGGGCCCACGCGAGGCTTAAAGCTTTGTTTCGTGCAGTCAACAACGGTACACGAGTGGGCCTTCGGCTCCGAAAGCCCATTTCAATGATGGTCCATTGAACAGTTCGCACGCTGGCCCTTGTTGATGCCCCAGCATTGAAATCTGCGGCAATTTGAGAAAGTGTTGCACGTCTGTCACGTTTAATGATTCTCGTCAGTCGTCGTTTATCCCGTTCGTTCACGATCTTTTTCCGGCCACNTGTCACGTTTAATGATTCTCGTCAGTCGTCGTTTATCCCGTTCGTTCACGATCTTTTTCCGGCCACAGCGATGTCGATCATTTGATGCTTTACCGGATTCCCGATATTCACGGTACACTCGTGAAATGGTCGTACGCGAACATCCAAATTTTATCGCTACCTCGGAGATGCTATGTCCCATCTATCGTGCGCTGACTATAACACCACGTTCAAACTCACTTAAATCTTGATAACCTGCCATTGTAGTAGCACTAACCGATCTAGCAACTTTGCCAGACGCTTGTTGTCTTATATAGGCGCTGCCAACCACATCGCGTTACTCTGATTTTTTCCATACCTCTGCTATTTGCGCCCGCACGCCTATACCAGTTTTTTTGGCTCTCCAGTGTATGTTCGAGTAAGTTACTTCTTTTATGTGGAAAAACATTTACAAAATGTCAACTAGGATCGTCAGTTTTTATTACTTTACATTTCATTTTACTACAGGCAGTCATATCAGGAAAGGCTCTTTATGCCCTCTATACAAGTGCATATTTACGCCGCTAGGTGTCAGCCACTTTTCTCGAAAACGCGAATACGGCGAAATACAACCACACGCGCTAGCAATAATCGTACCACTAGTCAGCAACATGTTGGAACGCTTTGCATGGTAACTGACTTCTGAGCCAACACCTCTGCCAATAGGGAATCGTCCGCAACCTCCCGTAGCCAACCAGAAACGAGGTCCGTTCCAGAGCCTCGCGCAGCCACTCAGCGAAAGAGTAGACCCACATCAAAGAAATCGCCCTGCCATTTCACTTCTTTACCTATGTCGAGGTATCCCAATAGTTTAATTTTTTTAATTGCGTGAGTTATCTTTGTACTAGTTTTTGTTGGTTCTATGGTGTAAAAAATAATAAATGGGAATATATGAAACCAGTTTACCTTTTATTTCAACACAACAACCTATTATGTGGCCCAGTATTAGTTTGGGTAAGTTTGCTTCTACTGCGGGTCGCGAAGATCAATATTAAAGATTTGGNGCGGGTCGCGAAGATCAATATTAAAGAATTGGAAACCAAAAATGTTTGCCACTAAGTAAGTGCTGGTGTCAGCAATGTAACCATATTTTCTCTACTATTTGCGTTAAAAAAAAACAGAATAATCGTAATAATCATAAATCAAATATGAAATAACTTCGTAACTGAGTAAAATCTTTCTAGTTNACCCACATCAAAGAAATCGCCCTGCCATTTCACTTCTTTACCTATGTCGAGGTATCCCAATAGTTTAATTTTTTTTAATTGCGTGTGTTATCTTTGTACTAGTTTTTGTTTGTTCTATGGTGTAAAAAATAATAAATGGGAATATATGAAACCAGTTTACCTTTTATTTCAACACAACAACCTATTATGTGGCCCAGTATTAGTTTGGGTAAGTTTGCTTCTACTACGGGTCGCGAAGATCAATATTAAAGATTTGGAAACCAAAAATGTTTGCCACTAAGTAAGCGCTGGTGTCAGCAATGTAACCATATTTTCTCTACTATTTGCGTTAAAAAAAACAGAATAATCGTAATAATCATAAATCAAATATGAAATAACTTCGTAACTGAGTAAAATCTTTCTAGTTNAAAAAAAACAGAATAATCGTAATAATCATAAATCAAATATGAAATAACTTCGTAACTGAGTAAAATCTTTCTAGTTTTATTATTCACGTTGGTACCTTTTGGAACACTGCGCACCTAGAGGCGGAAATTTTCCCTATGTCAAACTATAACATAAGAAATAAGGTTTTGTTCCTAACCTGAGTAGAATAAACCATAGTTTGCGTCACTCGTTCGCTGATTGACATTGCAATCTTCAATAAATGGGATATTATGTTGCACGTGCCCCGCCGCGTTGCAAACAACTTACCTACACAGTAAAAATTGTTCTGTACTTGTTACAAACACTTATTTGAAAACTAGTTGCCAATGATTTTCTTGTAACTCTACTTGCACGAACTCGACTTCTACAAGAGAAAAACATGTCGACTATACAGAGGTACGGGTCAGAGGGAAGAATACACATTATTTTGAGAAAAAAAGAACCAATGCAGCTCAATGTTTATATTAAAGTTGAAGTCTGCAGCACTTACTCTTTTATTTGTAGTGTTACAACAATATATTTAGCTCCCAGTTTATAAATAATTCATCGCACAAATACAAAAAATTAATGCNTATTTGTAGTGTTACAACAATATATTTAGCTCCCAGTTTATAAATAATTCATCGCACAAATACAAAAAATTAATGCAAATAATTATTTGGACCGCACCTGCATGTCGTCGTACTGCCATCGAAATCGTTGACATTCGGACTCCTCTGTTGTAAACTCCTGCAAATTCTCGGATTATTCTACAGAAAATTACATATACGGAAATTAACTGAACTCGTTACATACACGAACCTCTCCTCAATCCTTATGGCTCCGGATTTCGTGGATGAGGAGTGCTAAGGACATACAAAGCGTCCTTCGTCACTATAACCAGAGCACTTTTGTTCCTGTTTCAGTCTAAACTTTAATGTCCTGCACCCTTGGAGTATACTGATTTACGACAAAAGTTGGAACAGTAAATGACATCGTGACCCACTACATTATAGANCCTGCACCCTTGGAGTATACTGATTTACGACAAAAGTTGGAACAGTAAATGACATCGTGACCCACTACATTATAGACGACTTGAGTAAAATCGAGTAAGGGGGGAAGGGGAGAGTAAAACACTTGGGCTCGTTAGAGTCGGTTTCTGCGCACCGCCGTAGTGGTAGCCCGGCTGTGTCACGAGTCCTAGTGCAGCGGCTGCAAGCAGCGAGAAGAGTTACTCTTCGTGAATCATCACGACGACCGGAGGGGTGCGTCTGGAATGACATTTTTTTCTNCAAGCAGCGAGAAGAGTTACTCTTCGTGAATCATCACGACGACCGGAGGGGTGCGTCTGGAATGACATTTTTTTCTCGTTTCTAAATTACCATAATATAAGTGTTAGGCACGTGTGTGAAGTATAGTGGCGAGACCTAGGTGCGTCTCAGGGATAAGCTTCATACACCTACGAGGAAGGGCAAATTAAGTTTTTTTTTCTTGGCAGTGTAGGAGGGCCAGGGACTCGCGAGGGGTGCGTGTGACAGCTACCTGGCGGTAGATNCAAGCAGCGAGAAGAGTTACTCTTCGTGAATCATCACGACGACCGGAGGGGTGCGTCTGGAATGACATTTTTTTCCCGTTTCTAAACTACCATAATATAAGTGTTAGGCACGTGTGTGAAGTATAGTGGCGAGACCTAGGTGCGTCTCAGGGATAAGCTTCATACACCTACGAGGAAGGGCAAATGAAGTTTTTTTTTCTTGGCAGTGTAGGAGGGCCAGGGACTCGCGAGGGGTGCGTGTGACAGCTACCTGGCGGTAGATAATAAAGCACTCACTCAACTTGCCAGCGCCGAGGGAGCTGACAGACACACTCTCCCACCTACCGGCCAGTAAAAGGCAATTATTACTCGCTCAGCGCGCACGGCACGGTGAAGCTCTCCGCGCTGGACGAAGCACGACTTGGCCGTAGAGTACATACGTACACAGAGGCGAAATTACATGGCGGTTCCTTTGATGCTGGTGTACCCATTGCCCGATTGGCAACGCGAAGCTCTGGAAGAGGACTTTGCGNTTACATGGCGGTTCCTTTGATGCTGGTGTACCCATTGCCCGATTGGCAACGCGAAGCTCTGGAAGAGGACTTTGCGTCTGATTGGCTACCGCGTGCTGAGAAAGATTACCTTGTGGCTGGGCTGCCAGCTGGCGAGTAAGTTACCAGGCGCTCATAGGCGAATCGAGTCCCATTTTGCTGGCCGGTGATGCCATTTTACTGGGGTGTGCGGCTGGAGTTAGAGGTTTAAGCGGCTGTTTCAACTCTGTATTCTAGTGTACTCTGTGCTGAGATACCAAGCGAATTTAGAGAAAGGGATATGGNTAAGCGGCTGTTTCAACTCTGTATTCTAGTGTACTCTGTGCTGAGATACCAAGCGAATTTAGAGAAAGGGATATGGGCGACGGACCCTCTACCAGAACTCCAAGAACTATTTATAGAACTTAATAAAAAAATTCAGTTTTTTAAGATGACTGAACGTAGACTCCATATACTATAGCTTTTATTTCAACCTTAATATTTGTGATATCTCTAGGCAAGAAAAAAATATAACCCAAACCAAGTTTAGGTTTATCATTAAATTTCTCAATAATCTCTCGTTCCTATCAATGAATCATCAGTTTTCTGAAGGAGTTTTTTACAACTAATTTCTAAGCTTCAAATGTATATCTGGTTGATACTGTCGGTGAAATAAAATAACCAATGCAATTTTCCAACTAAGCAGCTATTCATTATATTTTTTATACGGCATTCGAGTATAATAAACGTAATGAATGCTACATCTATTTTACACTATCTCTTCTTTCGGAGTAAATAGTATTAACAAAAAAAAAAACGATATTCATACCTTATTAAGACGGTCGTAAATGAATCGACCGCCTTCCAAATGTGAATCAGACCGCATGTGATAGACCTCTCGTATTCTCCGTATAAATTAATGAAAATGTATAAGTGATTATGCTAATGTACATATTGGTCGTCTACGTAAACGTTAAGTCCACGCTGAAAAACGTAAGACGCGAGACCGTAAGTATCAAAATGGAAGTTCGCGTATTCCCTCAATACTCTGTGTACTCCATCGCTAACGTATCAACACATAGGGCTCAGCGTAAGGTTGTGGACGAAAATGGTGTTTTGTGTCTTGTGTAAGAACACTGGCCAATAGCATTGCACGAGAAAAGAAGAATTATAATAGTTTATTGTATTCATTTAACCATTTATAATTGGAAATAATACATAAAGAATTATTTTTCCTTGCGTGTCAAAATAATACTTTGGCATTATGTTTTACTAAATCCCATAAATATACAATAAATCAAAGTTCACTAAAATCAAGTTAATTTCGAGCTGTGTGACTGGTTAAACGAAAGAGAGGTATATTTCCTATGAACAGCACATTTTTTATTTCTTCTACACGCAGTTTCTGATGCATACGTTTCTTACGTATAGACTATTCGCGTTTTCTTCACGCGTTTTGAATCAAACATTTGAAAAATCACCCCATGTATGAGTGCTTGGTTGTTTCCTAAGTATGTCATGTTTCACAGCGGTTTAAAATTCTCTTATGAAAGTATCTTATTTGAGTAAAAGTAACTTTTACTTATATGTAACGTATACATTATAATATTTCCTTTGTAGTTAATGTGAATAATGAATAAAAAACAGGGAGGAAATAAGTGTGTTGGTAATACCTCGTAAGAAATAGTTGTTATTCAAAATATTATTTCACTGAGTGCGCACGAATTCAATGCGTTATCACTTTAGTGTAGTTTTCTAGACTCGGGCAGGTTTGTTTACACGAGGCGAAGGAATATTCTGGACCGTGAAAGGACTATACACAAAATTGGTTGTGAACTAAGCTAAACACAAGGCCTGCAGTTGTGCTGAAAAAAAAGTATGAATTATAGAATGACATGCCAGCATGTCCAAAGTTGAAGAGGCACGTGACTATTTGTGACGCCTGTACGGTGGCGCCAGCATCTGTGCAGCAGCAGCTAGCTGAACTACTCGGCTGCCGCGGCCGTGATGGTGGATTGGAAACGTTCGGCAAACTCTCGTTTCCAATGTAAAACTGCACCCTACTGTACAATGTGTGCAATTCATTAAAAGTACTACACACACTTGTCACAAAAGTACGATTTATGTTGCATGTGAAAAAAGAAAACGCATTTTTTATAACTCTACAAAATATTATGCTAGAATTTATTTAAAAAAATATTAAAATTAAAATTGTATTACGATTATGGGAAGTTTGGTGCAAGGGTATGGGCGATATGAGCTTGGAACTGTTCATGTTCTGTTATTCCGGTCGCTCGGCAGCCATTTTTCCCTAAAAATCAAATATTTCTCCTTAAAATTTTTCTTTTTTATTAAAATTTTCCCCTTTCCTTCAAAAACGCCACGAGCTTCCCACTCACAAAAACGAGACGCAGAAAGACATTTTAAAAACAATTCCGGTGATTTGGGAGGCTCGCTTCTCGAGGGCAGAGCACTGGTGGCCGTATTGGTTTTATAGGCATAGGATGTGCCAAGTCGTATGTCTGTACTTATTATCAGATTTAAAAAAAATATAATTATAATTTCTTTATATCGTACCGAAATTGTGCATGGGGTATTGCGGAAACATGCAAAAGTCTCTCATTTAATTACTACATTTCCAGTCCCCTCTCTTAAAAACCAATTAATACACACGGTGCCAGATTCTGCAAATTATTCACTTCCTCAAATGTTTTGTAGGTATAAGTATGCTACTCAGATGTTTTTAATGTATGTATATATGAACAGACCAAGCCCATCATACTAATATCAACCACCTACATGAGTATCTTATAATAATGATATGGATCACCTTATACCCACACTTTTATAGGCTTAATTAGCGTTAATTTAAATGCCAATACTACCAGACCCTGGAGACTTGGAATGTATGAGGGCGATAAACATTCTTAACTTTCATACTCTTCTTGGCCATAAATACGTCAATCGTNAGACACTGGAGACTTGGAATGTATGAGGGCGATAAACATTCTTAACTTTCATACTCTTCTTGGCCGTAAATCCGTCAATCGTCCAATTATTCCATCAATATTTGGATTAATCTGTTAATCTCCCAATCTTTTCATCAATATTTCGCAATATTTCCATCAATCTTTCGCAATCTTGCATCGATCTTTCGCAATCTTTCCATCAATATTTCAATCTTCCCATCAATCTTTCGCAATCAGCACCACAATCAACACCCAAATCAACACCACATGCACCAATCTTTCCATCAATCTTTCAATATTTCCATCAATCAGGCGTCAATAAGTTAACATCGATTTGGAAGCATTCTCTCGCTATACAGTAAATGTGAATTGTGAATACGAAGGCCTGCCTTTGACCTCACCGAACATGGAGCCGCGACCTGCATCATCGCGGCCTGATTGCCGACTGTGTCGATTCTGTGATCATGTTTTCACCTTTGATTAAAATGCTTGTGTGCATGAGAGAACGGCCTGTATGAAGAGTCCTTCTCGTGCAATGAAGCATTACAACAATTGCCACACACAGTTTATGCAAGGTGATACATTGAAGAACCACTTCAAGAACTCCAACGATTCGTATTTTGAGAGCTAGCAAGTATTGCCGGCAATGCCACTTGCTGCATCGATGGGTATCGACTCGACAGGCGATTATGATGAGACAGTTAATGCTAAAGACAGAATGAGTCCAGTAGAGTCGGTTTGTGTGGAATGCCCACTTTCAAGACTTTCCCGTGATATCGACGAACTTATAAACAAACGGTCTTCGGCTCTAAATACTGAGGAGCATACAACTCCTGCTTAAAAGAAAAGCAAATTTAATATATAATACAAAACAGGAGGTGAAGATGACCATGAAGAGAGCATTGATGAAAATGAACATGAAGACAGTGATAGTGCTGAAGACGACGATGTCGATTTTCTTGAAGCACTAACACACCCCTCCAACATATTTGCTGCAACAAGCGACATGAAAAAGGAAGGAGACGTCGAGAAAACTGGCTACCTATTTCCCGAAGACCCGAATGAACTTGTTGATATTTGACCTTCAAAAACGCTGGGATCTCACGCACATAAACGATATATCTTCATTTTTTAGTAAACTGATGGATCTTGGATATATCGCATGATGTGAGGAACGGTTTTCTTCTGAAATTGTAATTACGAAATAATACTAAATAAATATGATAAAATAATTGGTTTTCTTAATTTTTGTGCGTCGTATCCCATTTTCCCGCACAACTTCGAAGTGGTGCTATGGGCACTCGACTATTATTGGAATGATCTGCATATAGAATGATAATAAAGACTTACAAATTTTGGAGACAGAAATTTTAAAATATGTATTGATAGAGACAGATGACAAACCCATGGATTGAATAAGAATTGATGATTGATGGGAATGTTGGAAGATCGATAGAAATATTGCAAAATATTAATGGAAAGATTGAAAAATTTATGGAAAGTTTGTGAAAGATTGATAGAAAGATTGTGAAAGTGATGGAAAGATTGTGAAAGATTAATGGAAAGATTGCCAGATATATATGACAGGATTGAAAGATTAATGGAAAGATTGCGAAAGATTGATGGAAATATTGCGAATGATTGATGGAAATATTGCAAAAGATTGACGGTGAGATTGAAGGATTGATGGAAAAATTGAAATATTGATGAAAAGATTGAAATATTAATGGAAATATTAAAAGATTTGTGGAAAGATTGATGCATGTTGGTGCTTACTGATTGCAGTGGTGATTACGGTGCTGATTGCGGTGATCATTGATGGAAAGATTAAAAGATGGATATATATATACTGTAATATTAATTGAAAGATTCAAAGATTGATAAAAAGAGTGAAAAATTGTGGTGCAGAGTGTGCTGCTGATTGTGGTGTGTGTGTGGTGCTGATAGTGGTGCGTGTAGTGTTTATTGTGGTGCTGATTGCGGTGCTGGTTGCTGTGCTGGTTGCGGTGCTGATTGCAAAAGATATATGAATAAATTTCGAAATATTGTGAAAGATTGATGGAAATATTGCGAAAGATTGATGGGAAGATTAAAAGATTGATTAAAATATTACGAAAGATTGATGGAAATATTGTGAAAGACTGACGGGAAAATGAAAGATTAATGGAAGTATTGAAATATTAATGTAAATATTGCGAAGGGTTAATGGAAAGATTGCGAAATATTGATGAGAGGATGGAATTATTGATGGAAATACTGCTAAAGATAGATGGAAAGATTGGGAGGTTAATGTATTCATCCAAATATCAATGAAATGATTAGACGATTGACGGATACATGATCAATAAGAGCACGAAAGTTAAGACTGTTTAACACCCTCGTTCATTCCAAGTATCCAAGGTCTGGCAGTATTGGCACTTGAATTAACGCTAATTAAGCCTATTAAAGTGTTGGTAGATGGTTATCCATATCATGAATATAACATACTCGTGCATGTGGTCGCTATTAGAATGATGGGCTCGGTTTATTCATATATACATACATTAGAAAATCTGAGTAGCATACTTGTACGTACAAAACAGTCGAGGTAGTAATTCATTTGCATATTCTGGCATCGTGTATTAATCAGTATTCAAGAGAGGGGACTGGAAATGTACTAATCGAATGAGAGACTTTTGCATGTTTCCGCAATACGCTATGTATAATTTCGGGAAATATAATAATAATATGAAAAATTTGTATTTAAAAATACATATATTTTTTAATTCGATAATAAATACAGATTAACGATTTGACATAACTTATGCATATAAAACCAATATGGCTGCCAGTGCTCTACCTTCGAGAAGCAAACCTCCCAAATCACCCGAATTGTCTGAAAAATGCTTTCTCCTGAGGCTCGTTGCTGCAAGTGAGAGGCTCGTGGCTTTTTTTTTTCAGGGAAAATGGAATATTTTAATGAAAAATGGAAATTTTGAGGTAAAATGTGTGATTTTGAGGAAACAAAGAGAAATGTTTAGGAAAAATGGCCACCGGGCAACTGGAATAACAGAACATGAATAGCTCCAAGCTCCTATCCTCCATCTCCTTAAGTCAAACTTTCCATAATCCTACTACTATTAATTCATAGAAATTTCAAAATATTTACATTTCAGATACTTTAGAAAGGACGTTTTACAAGAACACATTCATCAAGTAGGATAATCCTAGTAATTACTTTACTTGTATCTATTAAAAAAAGTGTAATAATGTTTACAAATGTTTTTAATAATTTATTTTATGTAACTCCATTTCAGCTATGAAAGTGAACTAAAATGAATGTACATAAAATCGATTATAAAATTTTTTTAACATTGGTACTAATATTTTTGTACATACAAGCATATAAATTATTATCATCGCTTTACTTGACGGAGGTGTTCTTGAAAAATGTGCTTCCTGAAGCATACAGTATTAAAATACACTCAAATTAATATTAAAATGGACCGTTTATAATTGACTTTTAAAATATTTAAGTAAGTTAATTCTGACAAAATATGTTACAGAGTTACAAAATATGTGCATTCTTCTTTACTATGCAACATTAAGGAACTGTTTTTTACTCAATTGACTAAGTCAGTGAAAATTCCGTTAATTTAATACTGAATGGCTGTGATTCGTCTATGAATAGCTGAGCCGAGTCAGATGCATTTCATACACCTACGCAAGCCAAAATAAGATACAGCTATTTGAAAACTATTTCTGCACAAATTATTTTCGCGATAAAACATCATATATACTTACTGTCAGTCGTTAAAAATTGTAGCTTGTGAATATGAATGTTTCCATGGGCTGAGAGAATATTATCGAAGCATCCATCTTGTGACGCTACAAGAATAACATAAATACAGTACTGTTGCATCAAAGCTTTCTTAAATGTGTTTGGGACAAAAATTAACCTGTTTAATTAAACACTAATTTAAATATTACCGGTAGATGTTAAAACTCTTCAAGAACTATTTGTTTATAAATGTCAAGGGTACTTTATAGTTTCGTAACACCATATCATTGGTTCGGATAAAAAATAATATTTATCTTGTTTAATATAAATATAAATATTTTAACTTAAAATCTTTATTAGTAGGCATTTTAAAAAGTTTATCTAATACGAAGTTTGGTTTCAGCTAAAGTATTTCTTGTAGTTCCATGTACAGCATGTTACAGATTCTTTGAATTACAGCGCATCATTTGCGGGTNTCAGCTAAAGTATTTCTTGTAGTTCCATGTACAGCATGTTACAGATTCTTTGAATTACAGCGCATCATTTGCGGGCGAACCACAAGGTATATATAATCTGCAGCGAAGTAAAATCTATAATTTTCCTGGACTCAACGAATAACCGCGTAACAAAATTAACTTCATATTAATTATCAATCTGATAGCTTCTTNTATAATTTTCCTGGACTCAACGAATAACCGCGTAACAAAATTAACTTCATATTAATTATCAATCTGATAGCTTCTTCAGCTCAACCAAAGTCGTGTCGTACATAGACAAAAACACTTTAAAAAGATTTGTTGTTACTTAACGAGATAAAAGTTATCTTCAATAGTAATTAAATACCTGGCTGTAATTTTGTAGGTAAAATATTTACAGTCACGTCAGGCGAATACTAACAATTTCGCAATTATATCTAACGTCACTCAAAACGTGAAAACGTAAATTGCGTGTCAGCAGTCATAAATAGAATTTCCTTTTTTTAAATGCAGAATACTANCACTCAAAACGTGAAAACGTAAATTGCGTGTCAGCAGTCATAAATAGAATTTCCTTTTTTTAAATGCAGAATACTAGAAGCGTAAAATAAATAATATCGAAAAAAAAAATCGTTAGTATCCATATTGAAAAGTAAAGAAATTTCGATGGCTTTATACAACAAAAATACATTTATATGNGGAAGCGTAAAATAAATAATATCGAGAAAAAAAAATCGTTAGTATCCATATTGAAAAGTAAAGAAATTTCGATGGCTTTATACAAAAAAAATACATTTATATGGAGGATAATAATTTTCATACTAATTCTGGTGAAGCCACTAGTAAACTCCATTCACGGTTATTTCCAACTTTTCTGAAGGGCTGCCAATGTTCTACTTCCAGGATATTCCTCCGCTTATTGTAAACAAAGTTTAGAAAATCACACCAGAGAGCCAACACACTGCATTCGTGCGCACAAGGCGTAATAATATTTTGCATAAGAACTATTTATTACTAGGCATTACCAACACACACATTTTCTCCCTTTCTTTATTCACGTAAGTTATAAACGAGATATAGTAATTTAGAGATAAAATGTATGTAATAGTTCAATTTAACCTTAAATAAAGTACGGGAGGTAAACATTTAGGCAAAACTTGTGCCCCGGCAAGAGCACCACAAGAAGGTACGTGCAGACTTGTTCTGCCACGGGGAGTTTTCTCCCGCAGCACAGCTCGGGAATTCGCAAGCGGAGCACGGAACGAAAGCACCCCCTTCGCCTTATTACATTCCAGCTAGAAGATAAAGAACTTCCCATTGTTTTATTCCTGACTGCCAGGAACAAGGCAGATCTCACGGTCGATACGCGAGTGCTGGCTGGAGGAAGGCGAGGAGGCGAGAGCGCCGCTGTGTCATGACTGCGGCGGAACCTGCGAAACAAAGCTCGAGTGCATCTTCGTGCGGCTCCGCAGCGGGGATTCCACGATGTCGGAGCGCAGTTCCTTGCGGGGTGAATGCATATACTGAAGATGATGAGGTGGACCGATCCTTCCTCTTCTGCGCATGGACCCAACTAAGGTCCCTTCTTCTCAGGTTAGGAACCAAACGAGTTTTCTTATGGGAGACTTTGGCATAGAGCAAATTTCCGCCGCTAGGTGCGCGGTGTTCCAAAGATGTCACTTTAATTAAAATCCTACGCTACGTGAATAATAAAATATAACAATTTCACCTAGTTACGTAGTTAATTCAGATTTTATTTATGATTATTGCAATTATTTTGTATTTTAACATAGAAAAATAGAAACAATTCTGTAGAGCTTACCTAGGGGCGAAATTTTTTATTTACCAAGCTAAAAGGATTGAGCTTCCCAACTTCAGTAGAAAAAATTTTAACGCAACATTGACCTACCCCACAACAACGCAACTATCAAATTTACATGGTCAACACTAATGAACGTGTTTTTTTATATCTAAATTTTCAAAAGACAAGCACTATTATATGAATAAAATTAGTTGGCCAATTTGAATTTAATCGAACTGCATGACAAACTGGTTATAGGAAGTATACAAACATCTCAAAGTACTTGTTAACTATAACTCAAATCCCATTCACGTCGTTTATAATAGACGAGATGGCAGCAAACCAGTTCAATTTTGGGACCCGGAGACTGGTTCTGCACAGCCAGCGAGATCAATTAACCCCGTGTATTCACTCTACGGATAAGGAGAGAGGAAATACTCGAACATTTACTTGGATTGGGAAGGTACACGACCGACCAGGGCAGTAGTTATATATAGTTCCTTCTAACGCAGAGTCACGGAGGGGTGCCAGGATGCCATCCGCAAAACCTCCTGCTCTTGCATTCCACCAAAAAATGGCAAAAAATGTGCCAAAATATGCCAAAATGCAGCCAAAATCACTTGAAATTTCCCTTTTTCTCTCGAAATTTCCCAAAAAAATTTTAAATAGTTATTTTTCGAAAATTTGTTCAATGATCCCACAATGCGGAGGAATGACTCATTTTTGGGCAATGAGGAGCTAAGCATTTATGAGGGATTTTCTCAGAGCCTTCCCTTACCATACTTCACGCTCTCGCATTCACAGGGTGCCGCAGCGACGCAACGGATAGATGACAATCACAGCACAGTGGCCATATTTGTTTTGACATGGTGCCCCACCACAGCAGCACAGTACATGTTAGAGTTATAATATGAACACTCGTGTTTTTTTTTTTTTAGAAAACGGTGAAATGTATTAAACGCTTGTGTTTATTAGCACAAATAATAATAATGGGTACAGTATCTCCGAATTATTATTCATATTAAGTAGTTATATATATTCTACAACATGGGATATATATTTTCTCAGAGGGTGCCGGTGTATATTGAAGCACATTTGTGTAATATGTGTTGGTGTATAACTTGTAAGTATTTTATATGAAATTAATAAATATCTTTGCTGTATATATTCTCCACCGTGAGATCTATATTTTCTCAGGTGATGCATGTGTATAACTTGTACAGTATCTCTGGTTTATTATTAATATATTCCACCGTGAGATCTAATTCATATTCCACTGAGAGATCCATATTTTCTCAAGTGGTGCATGTGTATAACTTGTACAGTATCTCTGGTTTAGTATTATTCATATTCCACGGTGAGATCTATATTTTCTAAGGTGTGCACAATAATAATATGTTCTGGTTTCCTCTACAAGTTTTTTCCACTAAGTATTTAAGAAAAAGTTTATTTGTTTAATAGCAATAAATAAAACATGTCTGAGGTGTATTTACGTTTTTATTAAACACAATATGTATACATTTTATATTTCGTAGTAAGCAATCTGATTTTAATACAGTTTTTTGGAACTTTGATTAATTTATATTGCTGATGTCACCATAATAGTGCACAAACAAAAATATATTATATTTGAAATAATTTTCTAAGTATCGCAAGTTACATCACTTACCAGTTGCTGCTGCAACGTACTGCTGTTTACCATCAGCATAGAATAACCATTCAGACGGGCCCGGACTTATAACCAGCAGTACGGTATTTTTACAACACTATCAATACATAAAAATATATATATATTGGCAACATCATAGATATAGTGAACAGGTAGGTTGCGAAGCAGCAGGGGGACGACAATTGAAGCGAATGCTTCGATAAATGGGAAACAGAATAAATACGGACGTACACTACAGCATGATATCAACGACACGGGGTGTGATGCCAACACAGAGTGCGATGGTGGGATGAACAAACAAGTTAATATTCAAATCAACCTTAATACACAGTAGCAGTATGGCTGTAAACCACACACATGACAAAAAGAGTAGAATGCTATAAACAGAAAGGGGGAAGACAAGCATTTGCAAGCTATGACTCTACACATATGACATGATACTGAATGAACAGCAAGTGTATGAAACACACATGCAAAAGAGAGAGATACAGTAGCGTAAATAATACTTGCAAAGGCACTGAAACCGTACACCCATGAGCATATGTGGGGAAAAAAAGGAACGCATGAATGTTATACCTGGCAAGACTACATGCATGTGATCCAGTATACCTTCGAGAAACAAAACATGTACAGTACGTGCTGGTAACATGCCTGGCAAGACTACTTGCATGTATACCTGTACCTGGCCAGGAAAAGACTGCAACTCTTGCATGAGCTACAGTACACTGAATCAGACTGCGTGGGCCAATAAATAGTATACCAGGCAAGCCATCTGGTCTTGCATAGACTACAGTATACTGCAGGAATAAAAACCGATAATCTACCTGTCAATTTTAGGGGCTTGCCTCTTGAACGAGCTACAGTAGACTATCAGTCAGCATACCTGGCAAGCCTGCAACACACTTGCATGCGCTACAGCATGCTCATCGAGAAATATGGCTACCAAAACCCTCCACAATATACGTGACAAGCGGATAACGACGACGCCTGTACGTGCTCCTGTACATGCCGGGAGAAAAAGGCACTCTCTCTAGCAACATTGTAGGCCTGACCAAGAGCTGAATTTCTTATTAAGCCTGATAGCTATAGGGGACGGTATGTTGCCATCATCCAAGACTTTCCGTTTATCGTCCATCCACGAAAGAGCCAGTTTGTTTGTTTGCTCTGTGTAAACTTCGTGGTGGTACGACCTAATACCTGCGACCTGTTATCTCTTGCAGCGCTGGGCCAAAAGGATGCACCGATAATCGTCGAACGTTGTCGTATTTTCAACTACGCACCCTTGTATCCCCTTCGTGTGTTTCCCTACTATATTCAGGCAGCAGTACTCATACAGTTTCACCCTCAACCCGACCAACTTAATCATCTCGTTACCTGCACACTCATCCTTGATCTTCCCAATCACCTTAGAATTGGTAGGCGAGTAACAAAGATGAGTGGTCGGGTAGCTGTTGGTGTCGAACTCCGACATGAGCGTCGGATTTATGACGAGTTCACTGTAAAATTCAGGGCAGGCAATCTCCATTACAATGCTATCAGAATCCATATAAGGAGTTTTACACTGCCCCCATACCGCAGTCGCATTACATCGTAGTAAAATCTGTACATGAGTGTTTTTGACAGGTCGAGTACGGCAAACTTAGCGTATATGGGCTTGTCAAACACAATGCTCTCTTGGCATAATTTGACTAGGAACAATGTCTCACCATAAATAGTCCTGCATTTAAATGCAGGCATTGCGATGAGCTTCTTCGCCCGAACTTCTCTTCACACGAGTTCCATACACTGTCGTTTGCGCTTATTCTCCATAAGTTTGCTGTACGTAGCATTATTCATTAACTTGTAAAAGTCCTTCTCGAAAGCGATCGTGGCCGCCTGACGTTTGTCCGTATTCAAATCTATATTAGGTTTCAGCCACAGCTTCTGCAGGAATTGAAGGATTCGGTGAACAGCCTTCAGTCGTAACCCATGACCCAATGCTTGCTTCAGAGTAACATAATGTACGGTATAATGAAGCTTGCTCTCCAGAGTCGTCATGAGTTTCGTTTGTTTGGACCCTGGGGGACACTCGTTCACTGGCAAGAATGGAAGATCCATATGCTCTTCGTGAAGAGTGCAAGGGTACTCTACGTCTACCTCCAGTATGTAGCCGACATATTCGTCGTCTTGAACGCTCATCACATCCATTTTTGTGCTGGTCCATTCGAAACTGCCATATGGGAGCGGTAGGAACATTGCCCTCCCGTATAAGTTATTGGCATCTACATACTGCAGGTAGATGGCTCGGCGGAATCGTACATGTCTGGTATATGCCTATTGTTGGCAAACACATGCTGCTTAACATANCTCGGCGGAATCGTACATGTCTGGTATATGCCTATTGTTGGCAAACACATGCTGCTTAACATATTGAGCCACCCCTCCCCGGATACCAGCCTCAATAAACAGGTGCATATCATAGTCGCTAATCAAGTCTAATCCCACCTGCATCATGCGCAACATTGGGTCAAACAAGATTTCTGGGAGCGCTAACATAGCCCACACAGTCGAGACTGTATGTGCGTAGACATAGCCCCTGAAAATTCTCGAAGACGTCCACAGAATCAGCACGTCTGTCTGCAAGTAGAGCTCAGTATAGTCATGGAGAGTACGGCAAACCGAACACAGACCAGAAAGTTTGTACGTGCTGGTGGTCCTCGGCACTGACGTTCTCCCCAGTAAGTCTATTATAGAATTACTCTATAGCAGGTAACCGTTNACGTGCTGGTGGTCCTCGGCACTGACGTTCTCCCCAGTAAGTCTATTATAGAATTACTCTATAGCAGGTAACCGTTGCTCGGTGAGCTTCTCCCACGAGCTAACATAACCGTAGGGGAAGACACCTTTTGGGGTTACCAGCTCTAGCTCGTGCTCTACCGTGAAGAAGCGAGATATTGTGTGGAATTCACTGGACGGCAGATTCTCAGCGAGCATTGCCAGGCTGGTTGACATTAACCTATATGTATCGATGAACTGTATAGTGANCCAGGCTGGTTGACATTAACCTATATGTATCGATGAACTGTATAGTGAACTTGACGCCCAAACCCTTACTTAAGGTGATGAGTTTCTCCTCACTATGTGGAATAATAAAAATGTCCTGGGATTCATAGCCAAGCTATTTAATTATGAAATTGGCACCATACATTAAGTTATGGAAGAGTATCGGCAGTCTCTGGGGTCGGCGACGAAGCTTGTTGCAGTTATTACATGACACCCCGATAAAACTGCCGGTAAAATGATCATGGTCATGCACCTTTTGGTTGTTGTCAGTTAACATTCCTAAACAGTGGCAGCAGGTAGTGGCTAAAGCATAGCCAGCCTGTTCCTCATGAGTCAGTGCTCCCATAGGTTTAAACGGGCTATACATGTCTTTAACCAGGAGACCTATCCTAACCACCTCTTCCATGAAGTGTTATGGCGCACCATCACCTGTGTAAACAGTTACATGCGGGGGTAGGCTGGTCGTCTTATAGGCGGGAACAATTGAATTTAATAACCTTAATGTATATGCTATATGAATTGGGCTCGTGTTTTTGGTACCTATGTGTGTAGGATGTGTCCGGGTTCGGATGACATGTTTACATAGGCACAAGCATGGCCTCGAAGTCTGCATATAATATGATAGGTACCTTATTGCCGATCTGGTAATTTTTGAATTTGAGCACAGGCGGCCTGCCATACCTGTCCGTCTGCGGCATGTCGGCGCGAACAGCAGTATGGTCATTGCAATACCTCCTGTGCTCAGCCAGAGTTTCNAAAAAATGCTAATCAATTTAGCAAAATATTGTAATACATACAAAAAGGTAGATTGAAGTATATATCGGATCTGTTAATGATATAATTTAATTAAAGTTTACTTATTGTATTATGATTAATTTACATATTTGGTGTAAGGAAAAAGTTAAATTTTACATAATAAACTTTTGGAAGTAGCACTCAGGTTAAAGATTTCACTGTGATAAATGGCACCGTACTATATCACATATAAGTCGCACATTTTATTTTAAAAATGTTATTGAAAACTCGGGGTGCGACTTATAAGGGAGAAAAATTCCTCCAGCCCCGCACTAATGTTTCATTTACTACGAATTCACGGCCCGCGGCTCGATTTCCAAACGCTTCAGCAAACAAAATCACTTTCCTTTTGAAACCTGCGGCGTAGGTACATCGCGTTTCCATCAAGAAACTGTCGCACTTCTTCACAGCCACAACATCCAAACAACACTACGTGCGGCGGAAAGACGATATAAGAGAAAGACGTGTAAGTCACGGATAACATTTGGTACTCAAGAACCAACGCTAATGTGCTGCTATCTCTTAGGCTCCACGAAAAGCTTTCAAAAGTAATGGATTATCAGTTATTGACCAAAAATCGATTCCTTTTCATTCTCTTAAAATATTTTTTCTGTTAAGGATTGCGAAGGGAATTACGTAACGGAAATATTCAAATGCCTTTCTATATTTTGCACGTTTATTTGATAAACTGCAGAAATAACAATGCTGATGCTACAGATTAAACTAGAATTATCTTATAAGTAGAAAGAATGTGTTACGTTAGTTTTATAACCACAATTCAGCGTCTCCAATATCCAATATGGCGTGGTTATACTTCTGATAAAAACGTGCCCAAACGGACAAGATGGAGTGTATGAGTCCGCTGGACAGACACTGAAATTTATTTAATTTCAATTAATAACAGTGAAATCTTTACCCATGAGTGCTACGTAAAAATGTAAATATATAGTTTAGCAATATTAACTTTAAAATTACAGCATTAAATTTATACATATTAATATTTAACATACGAACTATTTCTTTTCAGCTATAACCAACGTGTCCCTTCAAAATCCGTTGTTAATTCGTACGGACTTTTAACTAATTATTATAATTTATTGAAAAAATATACTTAAAACTTAAAACAACCAATTTATGTAGTGCTTCAGTGCTAAAAGCAAGACAAAACCTTTTTCCATGTATATTTTTTATAACCAATTAAACATGTAACTCCTAGGGTGATTTTTCAAATGTTCTTTTCAAAAGTATCGAAGATAACGTGAATGGATTATACATATGATTTTTAAGGGATATGTTAAAACCTTCAACTATAGATGCTTTCTTATCACTAAATGTACTATATTGAATAATTTTTCTGTTGCATTAGTGCGCAGGATAGATTATATTCTAAAATTTCTTGCCTAAGTCTGTTTGCATGTTTTTCGGTGAACCCTTATCGCCTAGCAATGAAGTCATAGCCTTGGCCATATCTATTCCCGTCTTACGTCTGATGGGAACGGCCCACGCGAATTTACTTTAACAGTCGATAACTGTTAACATGTAACAAAAGCATTTATTTACAGAAGCATAAGGTTGCATTTCCACTAATCAGCCTGATACAGGTCACAGCTGTACGCGTCTTCTAACGAAATTTTTTCGCGATGGTTTGTATATTTCAGCGGCGGTTGCCGCAAGAGACATTATTTCAGTATACGTAAACCGGCCTCACGTAACTCTTCAAAAATATTCACGATCTCATTGGTGTGTGAATTATTAATGGCCTGTTGGGAGGCGAAGAGGAGTCGTAGGAGATCCACTAACTCGTTTGCATCGTCCCAGTAGACAAGCTCGGACTGACTGCCGTTTTCAATTTTTGTGGTCAGTCCCGAGCCGCTAGTTAAGCGAACATCTGGAAACAGTTCCGATACAATGTTGAATTTAGGGTGCGATTGATCTTTGTATGTGTTGGCATTTATATTGTAATCGGTTAAATGCGCACTAGTAATTTGAAGCATTTTTTATATTGATTAAACGCATCTCACGAGAAGTCGGCTGGTCTGCGTTTAAATAATAGTTTGTACAAGCCAGGAGAAGCATGTATAAGTTCGTTATCGATCTGTACATAATCATCGGGTAGGAAAAATATATGTTTATTACCTAAATACCATTTTTTATTCCTTCTGTATGCGACATAAACGCTATAGTTAAAACGACTCGTGGCCGAGTGAGGACTCCCACTTTTATTAGGTTTTGATTCTCCTAACGAAACTTTGTCTGCAATTGACATTAATTTAGGTTCAGTCTTTACATCAGGGGGAATAGACAGTTTATTTAGCGCATCCAGTCGGGATGTGATTGGCTGAAATGCATGTTCCAGTACTGCATCACATTCCACACACACCCGCTTAGCCTGCAAGTACATCCCGCAAACACTTGCAATAACGCGACTTAAGTCCTCGATGGCCGAACACATAATACTTTCATTATAAGTGTAATGTATGTGTACTTTATATTAAATAAAGCTTTGCATGCAATTGCATTGACAATTTTATCTTCGAAATTATTGAGTTGTTTGAGTATTGCGGTACATATGTGCATTCAAAGCTGCCATTTCTCATTGTCTGTACGAATAAAATTTAAATAACGGATAATTCTGTTTCGTATTAGTTATTCAATGTCTAGCATACTACTAATCAAACTACGGTTACGACTGTCCAGTTTTCAAGAATACTTATAAATTGCTTATTGGTTATCCCCTTAAATATCGCGCTAAGTTTGGTCTCCAAGCCAGCTACACTCTCCTTCTGCGGCATATGTAGCCCACCTGCCCTTTTTCCGAGTGTATTTACTTGTTCGGCAAGTTTTGTGGAGATATTTACAAAACTCTTACCCACAGTTTGTTCGAGCGCTGTTTGAACTGAAGTGATCTTGACGCTCATAGCAGTCAGCTTGCCCGCACTCTCGTTCGCTATACGCAAATTATCTTTCAATGTTGATGCGAGAGTTGTAAGCGATCTATAATCTACGCAGTCCCCCAAATCCGTAAGTTGCGGTTCCACTGCAGGCAGTTTACTTGCCACTAGGCTTCGCATGTTATTTGTTAAAGTCTGAAAATGTTTCGTCACCATAACGGGCAATTTACTGGCGGCATTGATGTTCGATTCTAACTGCTTGTTTAATGTATCCAGCGCAGTCTTGTCATTTATGTGACTGGCAATTTTCAGCATCGAGTCCGCTCCCTTGCTCGCCTACATCGGTAATTTTTTTCTCCATAGCTGACACCATGCTACCTATCACATCGATTTTCTGTACTTCATCAGCTTATTTGCCAAGCTGCGTATCCAACTTGGTAAACAGTACATTTGTGTTGGCGAACATGCGGCCCTCCATAGCTACTAGGGGCGATTCCATTTTTTTTGTATCTGGGTTGCTCTCGGACTTAAGGTGACTGCCTAGTAGCGCTGTGAGGCCCGCTAGCACTCTGGCACCGATCTGCTCTCCCATATTGTCGATTTTCTNGCCCTCCATAGCTACTAGGGGCGATTCCATTTTTTTTTTGTATCTGGGTTGCTCTCGGACTTAAGGTGACTGCCTAGTAGCACTGTGAGGCCCGCTAGCACTCTGGCACCGATCTGCTCTCCCATATTGTCGATTTTATTCTCCATGGCCGATATCCTACCTCCTAATGTGTTCAGTTTCAACACATCTTCGGATATTTTGTGTAGCTGCACCTCCATTTTGGTAGAGAGTACGTTCGTGTTGCCGGACAGCCTACCTTCCACTGCTTCGAGTGCGTCTCCACTAGTAACGGCCATTAGGTGGGCTACATTTTCAATTAATGTTCCGAGATGCACATTCATGTTCGTGGTCAATATATTAGTATCGTAAAGTCTATTTTCCACCGTAGTGAGTTTCCTGCCCACACAGACAGTTTCTTAACGTCGTCAGCCAATGTGTGTAACTCGCACGACATACCTGTGTCTATTCTGCTTGCTATTCTCTCTCCCATGCCGTTCAGCGATGTCTCTACAGCATTGATTCGAGTTATCCCTGCCACTAATGTGTGTAGATGTGTCTCGATACTGGTTTGAAGTGCTACCACCGGACGCAATGGCTCTGATGTAATGCTGTGCACAAAGGATACGTTACAGCATATGATTCATGCCTGGGAATGCCCAGATTCTTGGCCTGCTTCCCGCCAAAGCTACAATTTCTGTCGTTGGTGGATATTATGCAGCTTTCCAGCGCATGCTTCAGGCCGCTATGTCCAAATTTAGATACTGTGTAGCTCATACTTCAATGATGGCTAATAATAAACTGGTCAAAGGCTTTGTGGTATCGGCCTTTATCAATTGGAAAATCTTTTGCTATCACTAGGAAACCATACGCTTTGCTCCAGCAATGCGAAAATATTTATTTAAATCTGTCAATTTGCATATCACTATTTACATGAACCGAGTATGTGTGACATAAATTCATGTTGTCCATATGAAATATGGCTAGGAAATTAGCATTGTCATGTAAAAGCTGTTTCAGCATATGCAAATATGTCTGGGATAGATAAATAATATCCACAGCCATATGCCATCCCATACTGAAATATCGCTGGATATTTGTTTGTTTTTCGCACACCACATCATCGAAAATAAACACAGAGTTCGGTAATACCCTGCCTGGCTGTATAACCTATTCATTTTCAGAAAAGGGGAAATATCGCAGTCCTGTAACAGCTTGCAGTATCTGTGCTAGACATAAATACTTTGGCTGATGTATGTATTTCGAATATAAGTAAATGTTTTCGAATTTGATACCGTTCAGTTCGTCTAAAAGACTGACAAGGGCGCATGTCTTCCCTAAATTAGACGGGCCGCATATTATAGCTCTAACTGTACCCAGCAATAATTATCTGTGGTGCGATTTAAATGCACTGGTTTCCTCTTTTTCAATGTTACTAATATGCACTGGTAGCCTGGTGTCCTGTGTGACAATCTCCATTGTACTGCTAAGCAAATCTGGTAATTTGCATTATATATATGTTGAAATGTTTTGGTGAATGTAAGATAGCCCCGCATTGTAATGTAGCGCTTTGAACGCACAGTGATTGCTCGGCCAGCCTAGTTCGTTTTTAACAATCTGACTACCTTTGTGGCAGGTGGAGAGATAATGAAGTAGTTTTTTGCATCGCTACATGCACAGGTAGAATTGATGTGTGTAATTTATAACACAGTGATTGCTCGGCTGACCTAATTAGTTTTTAACAACGTCTCACTACCTTTGTGGTGGATGGAGAGATAATGAAGTAGTTTTTTGCGTTACCGCACGCACACGTAGAATTAATGTGTGTAATTTATAACACAGTGATTGCTCGGCCACCCTAATTCGTTTTTAACAACATCTGGCTAACTTTGTTGCGGGGTGTAGAGATAATGAAGTAGTTTTTGCGTCGCCACACACACAAGTATAATTTATGTGTGTACTTTATAACATAGTGATTGCTCGGAAGGCCTAATTCATTTTTAACAACGTCTAACTACCTTTGTGGCGGGGTGGGTGGCGCAGCCGCGGTCTGCCCACTGTGGTTTGCATCGCATCTTAATGTATTTTTAAAAAAAGTTCCTTTGGACAAATTGCGGTTGCAAGGGCTTTGAGCGAACCTAACCATTTTTAATGGTTGTAGTAGAATGTGATTTTTTAAACAAATTACTTTCTGTGTGGTACATAATGTATACTGCTATAATTGCGTAGTAACCAAAGTACTTCCTATAATTTGTTACGTTTTGTTCCCAGGGGATACCGACGTCATTTGTGTAGGTCATAGGCGCATATATATGCTACCCGTACTGGCTAGTATTCGGATTGCGTTCTCGGGAAGACGCGATGATATTCGATCTCTTAATGTGACTGTTGGCCAGAGATACTGTAGAAGTTATACACTTGCACCACCTGAGAAAATATAGATCTCACAGTGGAATATGAATTAGATCTCATGGTGGAATATATGAATAATAAACCAGCGATACTGTACAAGTTATACACATGCATCACCTGAGAAAATATAGATCTCACGGTGGAGAATATATACAGCAAAGATATTTATTAATTTCATATAAAATACTTACAAGTTATACACCAACACATATATTACACAACTGGGCCTCGGTGAACACACTGTTAAATTAGATAGATAATTGTAATAAATTATAAAGTCATATTTGCATATTATCCCCTTTTTTTTATTTCTCATAGGATACCACCTGGTCTGGGCTGCCTGCCACGTGCCTGAATTGGCATATTTGTATACATAGTATTAATATATACATATTAGTATATACACACTGCAATGGAATCGTCACCATCAAGTTCACCAGCATCGCCTAGTTCACTTGCTTTGGTTTCATCCTCTGCTGCATTGCTTAACACCCCTACTGTTACTAATATATGCAGACCTGCACTGCAGTGCGGTTTTTGTGACTGGGTGTTTATGGTTCGTCGGAGTGGATTGTGTCACCAGCGCAATTGCTCCCTCAATCCATTCTGGCAGACTGCCTCACATCTTTGCGATAGGTGCGCTCGCCCCTTCGACCGCCTAGACAAGCTTGCCGAACATAGTACAACATATACAGGACTGATCAGGCAGGCCGCTTCGCTCATCTGTACATTCTGTAAGGAGGGCTTTGCGAAATCTTGTAATGCACGGCGCCATGATGAACGTACTTGTTGGGCGATCCCTGATGCTCCTTCAAGGGCATGTGGGACTTGCAGCCGGCAGTTTACCAGGGCCCATAGGCTTCATGCACATAGTGCAAACCTCCTGGCCGGCGAAGTGGGCACGAGTTACAAGCCCGCAGACGCCCCATAACATCTCGGCTCTTGCGAGCAACATGTATGGGTTTGTAGAGGTTGAAAGTGCGTTTAGAGGTGTAATAAAAACTTATGTTGCCGAGAATACCTCGACTGTAGCCATTGACATTTGCGACTACCTCGAGGTAATGAAACCTAATATAATTGGTCAACTAGAGCAGGAAATCGAGCCGCAAGGGGCGGTCAAGTTTAATATATTTCTAGAGTGTGTATATGGTAAACCAGAACCGCGCGAGGACGAAGGGATTGCCATGCATTAAAGACGAAAAATGTGCCTCTAATTTAACATGACCGACATATAGGCGGCTGTGTCGATTGCCATTGCCAAGATCTGTGTGGAGGAGACTGACTATAAGGGCAAGGGTAGCTGCTTGACTCTCACTGCTGTAAAACGAGTCCAGTTAGGCATCAACAAGCTCGACCCTATTGGAGCCTCCTAATATATCCCATTGCTAGCAGGCATAGCGGAGAAAAAAACTGTTATCAACCCGCACAATAGCGACGACCACCAATGTTTTAAATGGGCGATACTGGCACATTTTGTAGAGGGGTGGGATCCCCAACATGTCAACCAGTGTTACACCAGGCTGGAGGCGCACTTCGACTTTTCAACCGTTCATTTCCCCACCCTTCTACATCAAATACCGGCTTTTGAGAAAGTTAATCTGGGAGTCAGCATCAACATAAACACACTTGATGAGAATACGAAAATATTGCCGATGCGGGTGACAGATGTGGAACTGGCCTAGCACTTTGATTTGCTGATGCTCACCGCAGCAAAGGACCAGAATTCTTATTATTATTATTACGTGTCAAATTTCTCGCGACTGGTACGCTCCCAGGTGACGCCACACTGCGAACATGTTGATATCTGTAAACTGTGTTACAAGATGTATGATAATCAACCACGGGTGGCGGGGTTGACGGCTGCCGAAA
>NQII01004399.1:7871-32831 GCA_002778355.1 Clitarchus hookeri
CCATGACCTTCCCAGCCTGAAGCAAATTTCTTGATACGCCCCTGCCAAGGTTAAGGCAGTTTGTTTATAGGCTGTTCACAGTTAAGTAAACACTTTTGAGACACTAGTTCCTTTTTCCGTTCAGCCATTTCTTTATCCTTTAACCACCTTTTTAAATAAATATTGCCATATAAGTATAAACACAGTGTGTATAATCCACCGCAACCGGAAGTTAGCGTCTAGGGATAAAATTAAATATATTTACTGACTATTATTCCAAATGAGATTACTTTAAAAAGTGTTCACTTTACCGTGAATAAAATATAGAAAAACTGCAGAGCACATTAAATTTATATGAGGGGGTCAGTCATGGGGGCACGAGCTCCGGGAGCCCACAGTGAACTATTGTGAATTTTTTTTGGACCTTGTGTGTTTTCTTTCATGTCGTCTCAAGACAGTAGAGTCGCGGCACGCTAGCTGGGAACCCCAGCAGTATCCTGCACTCCAGACATGAACATGCACTCGTCATGTCTGGGAGCGCGAGCTACGAAACTACAGCAAGGAAACACTGCCACTAACACATTTTCACATTGCGTGGTTTTCGGGCGGCCCCAACCAGGTAGTGTTTTAGATTGCTCGAGAAATTCTGACCGTTGCTATATATTTTCTGCGACAGGTGCCCATGTACCGATAACTTCGCTCCACTCTTCCTGGCCATAGTTCCCCGTACAACCACACGCGAAGCCTGAGTCCTACCTTTGTCTGTGTAACTTGGTTCGCACATGCCTTGTTTCGTGGCGGAGCAATACAACACACATGCGAACGTATTTGTGGTGNTCGCACATGCCTTGTTTCGTGGCGGAGCAATACAACACACATGCGAACGAATTTGTGGCGCATAACAAACTCCTGGAAGACATGGAAGATAGATCATGCAATTTTATTGAGCTCTGTCGGTGAGGTCATTGTACGGTAATTTATTCGAATATGCGACAAAATAAAGCAAAGACTATTTTGCACGAAGAAATAAAGTAAGGCATAGTAAGTGTTTTCTTGTGAAAGGAATAAAATACGTCTCTTGTTAAACGGCGGAGGAATACCACTGTTTGAGTAATCGTTTGAATAACAAATTTACGAGCCTGCACCATACGACAGTGTAAGAAAATGTGATTAATATCGTGCACATTCTCCCTACATTGACAGTAGAATGATTCAAGGCATGTTTCAACCAATTTAATATGTAAAAAAAAAAAGGACTATCACCAATTCAAACACCACATCTTTAATGAACATTTGGCATAGAAATATTTGTCTTAACTTGCTGCTTACATTACTGTAGGGCCAATACGTCCAAACACGCGGAGTTAAAGGCAGTGTTACGGGCAGGATATTTTTCAAAGGTACATTCCAAGAGACCTTAGTTTACTGGGAAACTGCTTAAGCTCATTATTTCCTATGGTGAGCCACATATCAGCAGCATTCCACATCAGTTGACTACTCCACTTTCCCTGGAGCACTTTCGTACATGTACGTGGTGGGGTCGCGGTGGTGTAGTGGTCAGACTGCTCACCTCCTACCTACGGGAAAAGTGTTCGATTCCCGGTGGGGTCGCTCCCGAATTTTCACACTTGTGAATCGCGCTGGACGATGCCGCTGGTCTGCGGGTTTTCTCGGGGATCTCCCATTTCCCTCGCCCTTGCAGAAGTAGTGACACTGCTGCCCCAACAAGCACAGTCACGCAAGGAAGTAGTGACACTGCTGCCCCAACAAGCACAGCCACGCAAGTATAAGATGTCGATTCTGCAGTAACAAAACTCTCTAAGTTTAAGAAACAAAACAATATTACACACAATGGGAAAAAAATAATTATTTTGTTGTGGGAAAGCTGACAAGAAAAAAAGCACTTCAAGCCGAACATACTGAGAACATTTTGATGTTCACGAATCGACTGCTAACTAAAAAAAAAATATTATTTTAAACCCATTTCAGAAAATAAAAATTTCCAAATTAATTAATGTGTTTTTAATTCTTTTGTAAAAATTAATGGGGCAAGAATAGGGGCGAGGAGAGAGATAGAGAAAGAGAGAAAGAGAGAGAGAGAGAATGTGGGAAAATTCCTTAGTGTGACTGAGGTATGACCTAATTCGTAGTTTTCGTACTAGCTAACTTAGAATATTTCTTAGAGCAACAACGGAATTAATGCAGTCGATGCTGCTTCCATAAACATTTCTTGTTAAAAAAATATATGTTATAAACAGAATGCCGAGGTTTAGGGGTGTATAGACATAATTTCCCCCCTTCCCCGGCTTCCTCGGAGATAAAAAAAATATTTAAAAAATTTGAAAACAAAATTACAACTTTTATTTTTTAAATATAAGAAATGTGTGACCCCCTTTGAACATGAAGGATGTTTATAGCATTTTGTGTTTCCATATCTGTATATTATTCCATTAGTTATAAATTATTTTTTAACTAATAATTTTTAATATTATAGAAATTTGTAATTACCCCCTCCCCCTATCCCTCCCTGAAGCAAATTTCTGGATACGCCCCTGCCTAGGTTAAGGCAATTTGTTTATATGCTGTTCACGGTACAGTGAACACTTTTGAGACACTAGTTACTTTTTCCGTTTAACCATTTTTTTATCCTTTAACCACCTTTTAAAATAAATATTGCCATGTAAGTAATAAACACAATGTGTATAATCCACCGCAACCGGAAGTTAGCGTATAGGGATAAAATAAAATATATATACTGACTATTATTCCAATTGAGAGGACTTTCAAAAGTGTTCACTTTACCATGAATAGAATATAGAAAAACTGCAGAGAAAATTAAATTTTTATGACGGTGCCAGTCATGAGGGCACTAGCTTCAGGACCCCACAGTGAACTACTGTGAATTTTTTTTTGTCCTTGTATTTTTTCTTTCATGTTGTCTCATGACAGTATGGTCACGGCACGCTAGTTGGGAATCTCAGCAGAATCCTGCACTCCAGACATGAACATGCACTCGTCATGTTTGGGAGCGAGAGTTAAGAAACTAGAGCAAGGATAAACTGCCGCTAACACATTTTCGCATTGCGTGGTTTTCGGGCGGCCCCAACCGGGTAGTGTTTTAGAATGCTCGAGAAATTCTGACCGTTGCTATATATTTTCTGCGACAGGTGCCCATGCACCGATAACTTCGCTCCACTCTTACTTGTCATAGCTCCCCGTACAACCACACGCGAAGCCTGACTCCTACCCTTGTCTGCGTAACTTGGTTCGCACATGCCTTGTTTCGTGGCGGAGCAATGCAACACACATGCCATAGAAGTTGTGGCGCATAACAAACTCCTGGAAGACATGGAAGATAGATCATGCAATTTTATTGAGCTCTGTCGGTGAGGTCATTGTACGGTAATTCATTCGAAGATGCGACAAAATAAAGCGAAGACTATTTTGCACGAAGAAATAAAGTAAGGTATAGTAAGTGTTTTCTTGTAAAAGGAATAAAATACAGTCTCTTGTTAAACGGCGGAGGAATACCACTGTTTGAGTAATCGTTTGAATAACAAATTTACGAGCCTGCACCATACGACAGTGAAAGAGAATGTTATTAATATCGTGCACATTCTCCCTACATTGACAGTTGAAGGATTTAAGGCATGTTTCAACCAATTTAACCTGTGATGAAAAAAAAAAGGAATATCACCAATTCAAACACCACATCTTTAATAAACCTTTGGCACAGAAATATTTGTCTTAACTTTCTGCCAACATTGCTGTAGGGCCAATACGTCCAAACACGCGGAGTTAAAGGCAGTGTTACGGGCAGGATATTTTTCAAAGGTACATTCCGAGATACCTTAGTTTACTGGGAAACTGCTTAGGCTCATTATTTCCTATGGCGAGCCACATATCAGCAGCATTCCTCATCAGTTGACTACTCCACTTTCCCTGGAGCACTTTCGAACATGTACGTGGTGGGGTCGCGTTGGTGTAGTGGTCAGACTGCTCACCTCCTATCTACGGGAATAGTGTTCGATTCCCGGCGGGGTCGCTCCCGAATTTTCGCACTTGTGAATCGCGCTGGACGATGCCGCTGGTCTGCGGGTTTTCTCGGGGATCTCCCATTTCCCTCGCCCTTGCATTCCAGCAAGCTCCATAATCATCTCGCTTCACGCTCATCAACTCTCAAGACGCCACCCAAACCTCACTGCCACCACTCAACACTGACTCACGCTCGTCAACAGAACTGTGGCAAGCGTATTAGTTCACATTTGGTTTTTCAATAGAACCAACCTTTTATTTGAATATAATATTTTGACTAACCTGAGTATATTCTAGTATGTCAGTATTCGAACGTTAAAAATAACTGTTACATAACAGTGTTCTAACCTCAAAGTCTACCCACATTGTTTTGCTATAGCTGTTAAATAAATAAATAAACAGTCGAATGTTATGACACATAGATTGGTCACTGCGCAGCTGGCATGAGCACACTGCACCATTTTCATGCTACAGGGNGTCACTGCGCAGCTGGCATGAGCACACTGCACCATTTTCATGCTACAGGGATCAAAGGACGTAATACCTGACTGTCACAAACGGCATAGATATAACACCTAAGTCGCACAATTACTAAAATTTATAGAGGAAATATGAAAGCCTGCATTTTCAACAGAATCCTCTGTGAGTGACAAATGCGTCAAATGAAACATAAACATAAATAAGGCATGCAAATATATCAATTTCAAACGCATTTACGTTTACTCTAACTGTAGAATAAAAAAAAAAAACGAGAGAGGACAAGAAGCCATCTTCTGTGAAATTATATATACGATGAGGCGGCAATTTTTCACATCGAAAGCGGCATACAGATCAGTAAAAAAATTTACAGTACCTCGTCCAGAAATAAGGAGCCTAGAGGAACCATAGAAAATTAAATCTAATTTTAGCTCGAGGTCACAGGCCAATTTCAGCTAAAGGCTGTTCACGTTAAAGTGAGCACTTTTAAATCATAACAAACTGTATACTACAGATCACACTGGCACGCAGGCTCCTAGTGTTAACAGTTAGGAGTGAATTAATGAAAATACTTCTAATACCTGAAGAACTGAGAGTTAATTATGTAAATTTATGGTTTCTGAAGTCGAGGATTTTTGTTCTATACAAACAAGAGCACGAATCTGCTTATTATTAACACGTCTAATTTCCAAAAAATGCCTTGTTTTCCACTTGGATGGTGCACATGAACAAAGTGAGACGGTCCATGGCAATCTTAATTTTGCTTACAGCGGAAGGATACAAAATGAGAGGGGAAGTAGATCCTACGCCGGGGCTTCCATAAATTCTCAATTAACCACCAACAGCATGTACTTAGGCTCGCTGAGATTACTATATATTCTGTATTGTTACAAGTCGCCAGAAGGGCGTATCAGAGTTCGTGAGGGATGGAGGTCTTGCTGCTATTATTTGCAACATTAAGTGTAGTAGGAAATCGTTCATTTGCCGCCACCTGGCATCCTGGTGAGGTGCCGCGATGCCACGGCGGCCATATTGTATGCCGTTACGCTGAAACCTCCTGCTCTATCATTCTTCGTTAGCAGCGTCCACCTTTTTTTTTTTGGGATATTCCATTTTCCCCTCGGAATTTTCCATTTTTTTCTTATCCCAACCTCTTGCTCTATCATTCCACCTTGTCTCTTCATGCTCTTGAATTCCTATTTTTTACTTCTTGCTCTAGCATTCAGATTTTATTTTCTCGTGCTCCCTCATTGCTTCCTGTTTCTCTCTCGTAAACTCTATGCCTTGGTTTTCTCATATTCCTTCTGGTCAACTCATATACATTTATTAGACACACATGCTAAACATGGTAATGAAGTTTTCAAATAATACTGTGTGAACAAAATAAGTTTGGTAACTAATTTACAATCAGCATTAGAAAGACATTAAGACTGCGTAGTCAAATAACGATTACGCTTAACACTGAATTTACTTCATTTGTCATCTGGAATGCAAAACAATACAAGTATGCTTACACTGAAAATAGACTATGGGAAATGTACAAAGATTATTATTATTATTACCAGAGTTCAAAGCTTGCATGTTTAAAATAAATATTATTATGTAGGCTGAGAACTTTATTCCGTTATTGGCATGAAAGATGATTCTGTTACATGAAGCATTTTCCTTAGAGTAAGTAAACATTTCCAACGCCTATTTTTTAAGTTCTTACATTTCAGTAGAATCACAATACAATTAACACGTTGGGAGCCGTTTGTAACATTAAAAATAATAGATTAAAAAGTCGTAATTCATGTTTCTTTAAATTTTTACTGCTTAGTGTGTCATCTTCAAATAAATATGACAAATTATTTTCCTTTTCTTCTTAAAAAAATTAAACTATTAATGAATCTTTCTTCTTTATTGATACTTTCTAAATTAAAACTTATTTCAGCAATTACATGCAAGATAAATCTCTATACTCTTCAGAATAATATCAATGTTTGGTAATAAACCCATCCACGCGTCCTTTTCCGGACGTGATAGTAAGAAATTTGCTAAAGATATTTACGTTCGATTTTACTTCTGTCTTGCTCATTTTGTCATCTGTTCTCTGATTGGCTGTGGTCTGACCATGCCACATATCTCCACCAACCAGCAATGGTGAGATGAGAGACAACCAGGATAATTTTCTTTCGTAAATTTGTTTAATATACAACAATTGCTTCCCACCCTTTAGGGAATAATTGGAAAATAACAACTAAAAAATGTAATACCGTCTAGAAACAAATGTAAAATACTTACACATGACCTCTAGGTTAATAAACTATTAAAATAACAAAAGGTTATACTACATTTAGTTCAACTCATATAATAATGGGTAATTTGGAAAGATATTAAATGAAGTGACATCATAAGCAAGTATTCCCTAATCATATCTAATTAAAATATATCTGATCAACGGTAAACCTAACACCTCAAAAACTGCAATGTTGCAAGTTATTTTTTTTAAACCTTTTTATAATATTACATTTTATTTCTGGCAATTAAAAAATATATTAATAGTTTTGAAGCAGTTCGAGAAAATACATTGTCATAAAAACTAATTTATTTTTATCTAACAAGTACTTCTTTCTTTCGTTAAATGGCTGTGGCAAAAATGCCAAGTTACATTGGTTGTCAGTCCTATTTAAATTATTGAAGATGCGGAATATATTAAATCAAAAACTACAACANCGGAATAAATTAAATCAAAAACTACAACATTACACAACTCGGGAAGATAGGTATGATGGACAATCCGGGAATAATGTGGACCCACGTGTTACTGTAATAGTTAAGTTACAGTAATTATATTTTATTTTAATTTTAAGTATTGTATGTATATAATTTCTAATTTGTTACGATATAGAAATTATTTCGTACTGCCCCGAAGTAGGTATGGAAGCTAGGTCAGGATCCACCTCTCACATAAATATGGCCAATTTTTGTACTTTTGCTTAATTTCAGTACTATTTTTATCTTGTGTTAATAACTAATGTTTATTACATTGTTTCGGTTTAATTTGAAGCTGTTCTCATAGAAGAGCATATGTAAGAGACGTGTTCAGCTCAAGCCAGTTGATAGCAAGTAGGAATTTAGACCACATTTAAATGTGCATATTAACTTATGTTTTACTGTTATGTACTATATATTTGAAATGAATATACTTCCGGGTTTTAAACTTCCTTGATATCCCTGCTTTTAATGATAACTTTTGGATGTATAACCGCAGCAAATGGACACCATAAGATAGGGCTCCCAAGAAAATAGTTTGGTGGTGTTGAAATGCAGAGCCATAGTAAATATTTGTAGCAAGCCAAGAGGTATTAGAGGCCTATTTGGACGTAAGCAATCGTGAAGAGGCTCTCGAACGTTTATTAATTTTTTTTCGTGACATCAAGAAAGAAGCAGACGTCCGTGCCTGGGATGGATCTATTAGCCCAGCCGTCCTGTGGACGAGTGAGGCCTGCCACACTATCCACCTCTTTATCTATTTGTCGTTTCAACTTTAATGAACTCTTGACTTTGTTTGGTAGTCTTGAAATTTCTTTGAAATTAATTCATTAACAAACGCAATACATTTAAGCCCAGAGTATATTGTGATAATGGTCTACAAACGCTCTACCGTTTCACAAAATAATCAAGGCTATTTTAAATCTCTGGACTTTCGCAACTTTTAAGAAAGTCATGATATTAAGGCATCAAATTCTCTTTCTGCATGGCCAATGAGGGTCTAAACCAGAGGTGGAAAAATACGCCGTCAAGATTGATTATCTTAATTAGCAGTCATGTTTCGTCTTTCATTATCGGACGGCGTACTTTTATTTTGTTTTCTGTCAAAGTCTTTTTCATTAAACAGTTGTGTTAATTTATGGTTTGATTAATTTTGTGTCATCCAAGAGATAAATGCTATGATGTCATGTTTCATAAGTTTTTTTTTAATAGTATTTGTTTTTCAAAGTGTGAGACGTTATTCTACAAAAGGTTTTTGTGTTTGACGTACACTATGTTGTGTTCAATTGGTTTTATTCTGATATTGCTTACATTTAATTAATTTTATTTAGACACTGCGTCCCAAACTAGCCAAGTTTAGACACCTATCTTTCTATTTGGAAATAACCTCACACTGGTGCCCTAGTTATTCACTTCCTCGTTAGCATCCTATTTTCCTATCTACCATACTAAACTTTCAGAATCCAAGCGCATTTATTTTGTTTCAAATGTAACTCATTTCAAAACGATACGTATATTCTGTAAACCATGCGACGCTTCACGTTGCCCTGTTTCTCGGATTAAAGTGAAAAATAAAGTCAACTTCCGGTAGGTTACAAGGAACCGAAACCACTTATTTATATACAAAAAAGATCAAATTCAGGTACAGGAATTTTAGTACATTAAATTTAGTACATTATAAGCTATCATAAAAATAAGATAAAGATATTTTTTAAATTTCGGATGCTTTTATAATTGATTTAGAACTGTGAAGGCTAAGTTATATTTACAATTGTCCACTGTGTTACATTGTTGTAATAGACAGTTTAGGACTGCATTTTTTCTGTTACAGTATTGCGGAACTCACTTTATACAGAATTCTAATTCCATGGCTGTATCCTGATTTCATATTCTACCGGACTCGGAAAGTAGGTCGTTTCACAGAGTGCCTCAACATCCTTCATGCGTTCACCAAGAGGGTAATCATCAGTTCATTACCATCGTGTATTAATGTCGAACTGGTTGATTAGGTCCGGAACCAACAGACAACATTTCAGCTGGCAGAAATGTCTTAGTACAGGCTCACACGTGTGACTAGGATATCGATTCAGCTATGCACTGATGTTCAGTGGCAACACTTGTATGCTATATATCCACGAGTATATTATAAATATACTTATCTTCCAAAGAAAAGTGTCATGAGATTGTACAGTATTTATGTGTGTGATTTTCTGTATATGTGTAGTTTAATTGTATTGTGTATGCTACATGATAGGTGCTAGAGATAAGCTGTGACAACGAATTTTATAAAAAAAAGTCTCAACTAACTGTTAAATACTGTCAACTGAGTTGATAGTGTGAAAGGTACCGTGTACGCAATTTTTAGAAGAAATTGATGGAACTAAAAATTGTGAAACACTCCAGTCATTGATTTACATACAGAATTAATATAAGTTCAACATTTGTAGTATATTTAAATAAATAACCATAGTAAGGATTTTGTTGCGTTAAAATATATCCCCAAAAGCATTTTGCAATTTTGGCTGCATTACTAAAACTAATTCAAGGAAATTTGGTGTAGGAAATTTGAAGGTTTTGTGAATCAAATCATATTAGCGAAAAACAACACATATTTGCTGGTAAAGACTAACGTGTTATATGGAATATGGACACTTCGTAGACAAGTACTTACAGTATACTTAAAGCATTTACAGGAAACCGTTTTAATTTGCCAGAAATCGGAATTTATTGGCTGTTATATGTGGGATCTGATCTAGCTACGGGAACTCTTATACCGATACAACATCTCAATGCTCCGCAATTCTGAGAATTTCTGCACCATCTTCTATGTATACTCCTATCGCTACTTCATAATACCGCTAGTATATTAAATGTGATCTCTACCGTTCAGTGAAATACTTCTAAAAAAAAAATACCAGAAATTTGATTAACACGTGATTAACGGCAAAGGCAAAGTGGTGCGTAAAAAGAAGACATTTTTTATACCGTATGTAAATAGATAAATTGTTTTCCTTGTCACATTGTAAGGGTTAAGGTATATCGACATGATATAATAAAGTATCTACATTTGATACATGGAATTTTAAACTGACGTTTATCAACAGCTCATCATCTGCCTAAGTGAAAAGAGCTTGAATATCTTTAAACTAGCATTACTGAACCTCCATAAATAGTGTTTATGAGGAAACCAGTTTTTTAATTTTTCTTTTTGCCACTTACACACATAATTGGCGATCTTAAAGGTTGGCTAAGAATGTTCTGGTTTACCCAAAATCTAGGATTATTTGAGTCGTAGTACTGGAATATTTCGTGTTATGCAGTTTTTAAGAAAATTTTATCTTATGAGTAAAAAAAAAAAAAAATAATTAAACATCGAATTTTTTAAAGTAAATACAAACATTAATACAGAAACTCTCTCCCTCCCTCTCTCTCTCTCTCTATATATATATATATATATAATACCACTAGCGACTCGACCTGGCTTCGACCGGTAAAATTTTTGTTTTTACAGCAATTCAGTAATAAATAAATTGGGAGAAGACAATTACAGTATTATATAATAGTAAATTAGTAAACTATTATGATATATAACATGCATACATACACTTAACGCCTGCCTCCCAGAGGGGTAAGCAGAGATTATGGACCTCCATTTACCACGATCCTGACATACCTACCTCCTTAGATTTATCACATTCATATATCTCTAATGTTACAGTATTATATGAAAGTGGTTTAGAAAATTTCTTTGTATACAACTTTAATCATTTTGCTTCCAACCGCCAGCACAAAACGATTTCTGTCTGAAGTGACACGCGAAAGGTCTAAGTATAGTTGTCCGTGTGAAAAACATGTTTCACTCAAATCCACTCCAGTCACATTAAGTGTTTGACCTTGTGCCTAATTTATGGTCATACCAAAACAAACTTTTGTTGTATATTGGACTCTTTTAAAATAAAAAGGCGAATGCGAAGGAGCCATTGATATTACAGGTATTAAAACAGGTTCCCCAGTACCGCAGCCATTTAGAATAGTAACTTCAATGAGATAACTTTGTAAACTTTTTTTATTTGTAATCGAGTCCCGTTGCATACTTTCCGTGGATTTATATTTCGCAATAAAATTATGGGAGCTCCAACTTTTAAAATCAGTTTGTGTGGTGGCATGCCAGAAGGATTCAATGAATTAAGAAATTCTATAGAATAGTGCACAGCTTCTTCACTGTCGTGTACTGTATCTACTGAGTAATAGACTTGTGTTTGCGATGAAAATCACCTCAATTTCAATAGTACCTGCGTATGTAAGTACACGACAAATAAACAATAGTATTTATAAGAACAAAAATATTAGTTTAATCTGAACTTTCCATCTAACCGATTTAATATTTACACGTACCTAAACGAAACGAAAAAAACTATTACTTGGAATGAAACAAAACAAAACAAACAAGTCCCTCTTAACCCGTAGGTACCGCGCCACAACGGCTGCCACCGACGTTTTAAGGGATAAAAGAACTTTTTAAAAAACGCTGAACCGCTTGGGCTAAAATCCGCACAAAGACACAATTACCTAAATTACAACCAATTTGTGCTGAAAAGAACGTTTTAAATAATGCAGGATCTAAGAGACAAAGGAATAAAAAGAAAATACGACCAAGTCACACTGAGATTACTTTTTCACAAAACTTTTCATAACTTTTAATGTATTTGTAATAATTATATACTGTAAAAGATATTTCTTATTAACATTGAACAGATTTAATTAAGAGTTAATTAATTTTGATAAAGATTAATTTCTCTAAGGTTAGAAAAGACCGTGAATTATACGGGTTTTTTTACTGCGTAACTTAAATTGTAAATACGCTTATTACTACTTATCTATTAAAGATATATAGGTGCTACCAAAGCCTTTTTTGTAGATAATTGAGTTTTTCACAATTCTTTAGTACACTTTAGAGCTATAACAAAAGTTATAGCTCTAAAGGATTAGGCAGCGTATTCCATGAGAGCTCGCTGGCGGTAAACTTTTTTCCCTGCGTGATTAACTAATATCGTTAATGCTCAGCTCCTATAAGTTCTAGGAAAATTTTTAATAGACACCAACCTTCCTCGACAAATGTAGAACATAAAAGTAAAAACCGCATCCAAATCCGTTTAGTGGTTCTCTAGATTAACATAGTAATACAGACAGACAGACGCGCGCCAGGGACTTCCTATAATACTATTTAATGAATACGTTTGAATGTCGAAATGCATTCACCATAGTATCATTATTAAAGGCCTATTTTTCGACAGCCTCTGTCTTGTCGGAATCCAAAAGGTGATAATTATAAGTTAAAATATGGAACAAAACTGTATGTCCAGAAGGCCCAACAAAATTACTTATACATTTCGTAAGACAAATTACATTGACTCTAATGCTGTAGAACAGAACGAACAAAAGTACCTACAGTCTCCATTGGAGTGGATTCACAGACTGTGTCAATCGCATCTCTTAAGGCATCCGGTATCCGTGGCTTTTTGCCATACACAGCGTTCCTCACAGTATCCCACAAATAAAAATCTAACGGCGTAAAATTTGGAGATCTCGGTGGATACTCAACACTTCTCGTATGCCTATCCACCTATGATTATCCAGAAGTGACAGTGCCTCTAGATGGCAACGAGCCCGCATTCTATCAAAGAAGCATGAATGAATTCACAAGTCCTTTGGCAAACTTACCTCACCACTTTGTTCCCCCAGGACGAGTACAAGTGATATTTAAATGCTTATAATTGTTTACAAATGTATATCCAATGCACAATTAGAGCACGAATGGAACACGTTACACACAAATAAATAAATTGTAACCAATATTATATTCTAAAAGAATTAAATTAACAATTTAAAATCAAATTAGCTTTCACTGTGTATGCCGAAACAGATAATCAAGTTCGAGCATGTCTTTCTGTGTTGCTTGCGCGAAATTTTTTTTAGATGAGCACCTTTCTTGCCTAAGTAATCACGAATTTAGAATAAGACAAGTGTAATACAGCGACTGGGCAATATGATGATAACATATAATATAATGTACAATACAATTTCTATCAACAAAATTGTTAGGTTCGATATGTGCATTAGAAAAGTGGTACCCAGTTGGGGAATTTCCTCAGATGTTAAAACAGGAANAAAATTGTTAGGTTCGATATGTGCATTAGAAAAGTGGTACCCAGTTGGGGAATTTCCTCAGATGTTAAAACAGGAACTGCTAGCAGTACATTCGGTTGGTTATGTTCTTCTTTATTGTAGACTGCTGCAAAGTTCATACACTCGTCTCCTGTTGACTTGTTATTTTCGTCAGATGTTGGACCAGGTATATTCTGTTGGCTATATCCTTGTCTNCGTCTCCTGTTGACTTGTTATTTTCGTCAGATGTTGGACCAGGTATATTCTGTTGGCTATATCCTTGTCTGCGACAGTTCTCTGCACAACTATCTGCTGGTTCTACTCTCAAAAATGTTGCCAAATGTTTAGTGCATTTTTANGTCTGCGACAGTTCTCTGCACAACTATCTGCTGGTTCTACTCTCAAAAATGTTGCCAAATGTTTAGTGCATTTTTTAGTTCTCTCTTTGTATTTTCCATTTTATTTTGTTCTGGCACATTAAGGCTTCTTTAGTTGAATAATAATAATTTTTATGTAAAATAAAAAAATATGACACATATTAGTTGGGAATCGTACGAGGTTTATGTAATGGCCATGACTTTGGCTAAGGGTGTTTTTTGATTATTTCAATGGACGGCTTGGCCCGGAGCATTCGCGCGTTGAATCATGGGTAGCGTCAGCTGTTTTTTTACAAACATTACTGACTGTATAATGGTTTTGAATGGGGGAAAGGTTTTCTTTTTAGAAATTATTATTTAATTGTAATAAGCCAGGCATGAAAACAGCAGTGTTTGTAAGCCTGACATAAAATAATATTGCTGTGATCTCTATTTTTCCTAAAAAAAATATTGAAGGTCATTTCGTAAGACAAACAAGGCGATGGCTTGAATGCCATGGTTTGCAATAGAAACAAATTAAAAACCAATAAAAAAAAAATACAAGCATTTTTGTGCGTATGTAAAGATGCTGTTGAATAAATCTGCAGTCGCATAGTGATTTCCAGTTTGAACTAAAATCGGTGCATAATAATCTAGAATAATTTGTAGGCCAACAATTTTAACAAATAATATCATACCATACCACATAATGGTTTTAACTTTAAAAGAGAGTTTAGGAAATTAATAACATTCAGACATTTGCGGATATGCCAAATAATAAAAATAGTAATAATGGGCCAAATTAGGCTTACACGAACTGTTATTAATCAGTTAATATGTTATATTAATTCGTTTTTTTTGTGGTGGCCCAGAAGGTGCGCACCCAATGTTAGTATCTAAATACTATGAGTTAGGGAGGGAGAGGAAGGGTAGGTGCGTGCCTGGTCTGCGGTCTGTACGCTCTAACTACTGCATGCAGCAGGCATAGGTTAAGGAGGAGCGTGGCTCTTTCTGCCTACTGTGAGGTTCTGAAGCATCAGGCCAACGTCTTTGGCATGATACTTCCCTCAGTTTAAAAAGGATTTAATCCCTATAAGGGTCATGGTAAACCGGCGAGGCCGATGAAGGAAACCCATGACGATAATCATGCTGGGTGTGTTCTCAATGCTAGGAATGAAAGTAAAGAACACATGTGTTGTATGCCTGCAATAGTAGTTCGTGTAGAAGACTGTTGTGAACCGCAAGGGGGGGGGGGCGTAATCCAGATGTAAAGGAGGTACTTGTCCTCGAGTGGTCAGTTCCCCGACCTGCCTCGAGGGCGGGCTTGTGAGCCCGTAGACCCCTGTATTTGAGTTGTTGGCACAGTCCTGAATCCTCCTGATTCTTGAGTCTTCAGCTCTCGAGTATGTGCGACGCGGCCGCCTGCGTGTGACTTCACTTATGTGGCAGAGAGCGCACAGTCAACGGGACAGGGCCATACATACTACGTCCTTTAAATATAGCTATTTACTCAGTGAGGAGTGTCACCTTCATATAAAAGTGAACGTTTTTGTGCGAATTTCTAATTTATTTTGCTTATGATTAGCAGAAACCAGTAAAACCTTTCTAAACAAACGGTTGTACATATAATTGAGGTATGTTTATATTGGTCGCGGCGATAATTCTATGAAAAAAATCAATAAGAATTCGTGGGAAATAAAAACTATCCAAATCTGCCTTTGTAAATCTACGAACTTGTAGCTACTTCACAAGGAAAAAACCTTTTGGCACATGTTTACAAAAGAAACGTGCTGGTTTGCAGATGCAAGCCAACTGATTTGTTTTATTTATAGAGATTTTATTCTGAGTAAAATTTATCAAATTCATGTGGTCTAGACATTACCTTCGTAGAAGTTTGTTACATCGCTATTTTTTGTGAAACAAACCTATATACGCTCCGCTTTTAGTCATAAATTGTTTTACGAGAATGCCAATGCATAGTAACTTACAGCAGAAGATCTAATTTTTGTACAAAAAAAGCTGATACTCCCAGCATGCCCTCTGACTCTGACCTCACGGGCCAAGCCATCCATTGTAGCATGACATATTGAGCAGCAAAAAGGCTCTAAGAAACTGCAGGAGAAAAAAAAAACTAATAATATTTAATAAATATATATGTTAAATTCAAGCACCTGCCACATATAATGAATGTTTGTTAATATTTATTATTATATATTTCTTGTAACACCCCTCACGTAGTGTTTTGTTTCAGCAATAACATGATATTTAGTATTTGTTATATGCTTATAATATTGTTATCCTTTTAAACTCGTGAGTTTTATTAGAAGCCAGCATAACGCTGAAATATTGATCTATGTCACAAATGTTGCATCTAAGATAATTAAGATGTTATCTAAAGAATCCCTGTATTATACTGTTTCTGGCTCTTTTGGACTTGCCTTTGAACCACCAATGCGATGTCTGTGCACTGGAACATCTGATCAGTCAGAATCAAATGTTATGGATACATACTGAAATTAGTATTGCCGATGTTTTTGAATCACTTTTGCAATATTAGCTGGAAGTAGGTTGACATTTTCCTCTTTTCTTTGCAGGTTATTGCAGAGCGAAAATTGGCTCTCTCGGTAGTTATGAAAATAAGCACAGAGTCAGCTGAAGACGATCACATTATTGGTAAAATTAATTATTAGCCTACCTTTATACGAACTTGCAAATTTAATGAATATATCAAGAAAAATAATTACACTTGAAACATGTTCCACTCTGCCCTAGGCAAGAAAACGAGGAAAGCTTTTCTTGATCTGCTGCTGGAAGTGTCTGAAAAAGACAGCAAACTTTCAGATGAAGAAATTCGAGAAGAAGTGGATACATTCATGTTTGAGGTATATTGTGATTTGACCAATGTAACACTGTGGCTGAAAATTAACATTATAGCATCTGTAGTGAGCTGAATATTTAAATTTATTTTGTGTAAATTGATTGTGTTGAACTTTTTACAGAATTATACAGTGAACAGTTGCATTATGCCGCCACTATTTGTGCGCATCAATATTTCTTATTTGTTTAACAAATGAATCAGATCTGTTTTACTCGTATTACCACTCACATTTCAACTTCTCAATAAATGGAGTTATAAACTCTGAGACATACGAAATGTAACTACACTTATGAATGGTGAGTTTTTAGGCTTAGAACGATACTGCGATTCACAAATCACAAATGAAATAGCATTTGGCCAAGAATTTAGTGTAATTATTTTTAATTTTCTTAAGTAACTGATGTTGACTGTGCACAACATATATAAAGGGTTCTTACAAACAAATATTAATATGTTAAAGGTAATCCTTAACAGATTTTGAAATAAAGTAAACTTTCTGTGTATAACGAGAATGTTGTTTTTCAGGGCCACAATACAACTGCAGCCAGTATGGCCTGAATTATCTTCATGCTCGCTCTTCATCCCGAAGTTCAGGTAAGAAAGAAATCGGCATTTAATGCCAGCGAAAATGTTTTTCCTATCACAGATGAGAAATGGCCGCAGTGTCTTTGTGATGCAACTGCTAGCAGGTATTGTATAGTGTGCAACTCATTTCAAATGAATTTGGGCAAATATTTCTGCAGTTTGAACTGGTAATCAGAAGAAATGCTATGCTCTGTTTCACCTAATGAATGTGTACTGAATGTAAGATAATATCATGATGCCTCCAACGATAAACTAAGAAAAAGTATGGCAGTAATAATCAAATTTATAAATTGGTGTGTAAATTTCGAAGATAAAATTCTCTCTTTATTTATATTTTTTCAACACACATGCTAAACATGAAATAAAGTACGAAATTTTAAAACTGTTTTTAATTCAGTAAAATATTTTTTTGTGAATATACAAATACAATAGGCAAAAAGGTTTTAAAACGTCTTATACTTTGTTTTTTGTACTGTAAGGAACTCATTCCTGATTTCGTTTGTTGATAAACAAAACACCCAAAAAAATTGTTGTTGGGTTAAAATTTTTTGTAAATGAACTTATTTGTAACTGTGTCTGTTGTGATTTTTTTCATCATCATCATCCTAATTATCATTATCATCATCATCATCATGTAACAGTAGTTTCATTTTCTCATCCTGGTCCTTAATAAGCTATGGATAGAAATTTAAATTAATATTAGCTGCACCTTTCCCATGGCATTGTGCGAGTATGGATCTGCTGACACACAAAGGTTGAGGTTGTTCTGCTACAAATAAATTGTTGCAATGTCCATCAGAAAGAAAATATGCTAAAATCAGACTTCTTCTCCAACTCATCTTGATATAACTTGTCTATAAACCGGAAATGTAGGAACCCTTAAAATTTTGATATCACTTCCAAGCCGAAATATTTGTTTACTCTAATCCCAGAAAACTTTTTTTAAAAATATATATATTTATTANTGTCGGAACCCTTAAAATTTTGATATCACTTCCAAGCCGAAATATTTGTTTACTCTAATCCCAGAAAACTTTTTTTTAAAATATATATATTCTTTAAGTGTAATACATTTTGGCGNATTAAGTGTAATACATTTTGGTGACTATAGGATTGCACTTTACGATACATAAAGAGGTCCTCCGTTCAAGTTGTCCAGTGAAACTGACAATCTTTACATAACCACAGGTAATTAAGGAAGTTGGGACTTTTCGTGCATACATATCCACACAACCTAGCATCATTGCTTTTTAAGAAAACCATATTGCAATCACGACACTGATTTCTTGATTGCTCAGCTGAAGATGTTGATAGAAAAGTTTCCTTGGGAAAGGGACTAGTGCTGCTAATGTGGACATCGATGACAGTTGTAGATGACATAAGCATAGCCAAATTAGTCTATGGCATCATACAAATTTCGTTGCAGCCAGAGACACTGATGGCTCTGCTGATAGTATAGGACTGTAAGTACAAAAACTGAAGAAGTTAAATTTGAATTGATGATCATTCTTCGCTTTTGAGTTTCAACAGTGTCACAGTCAAAGTATCTCGACGTTTTGGCACACATTGCAGTCGCCATCTTCAAGATAGCAGGGTGAAAGTTTCTGCTACCCTGAAGATGGCAACTGCGAGTTTGGTGAAACATCGGGATACTCTCCACCTGCGACACAGCTGGAACCTAAAAGCCAAAATTACGCCAACAATGGCTGCTAATGCCTGCGAATGTTATTGATTTGACTATACTGATGCCAATGGTTCTGGTAGTGTTTGAGATACTCCGGCTGAAGAAGTGAAGAAATGGATGATGGCAATGCTGCTGGTGGTTTCAGTTTTGGTAGTGTAAAATGATTAACAATAAAATCATTAGTACTATTAAATATATCTCCGTGGATATGTAATGTGAAATAAATGAGTTATGAAGACTTCTGTTCTTGAATTTAGTTCCAAAACTGTGAGAGAATTTATATGTTACAGGGCAGAAATTCGCCCTTCAGGAAGAAAAAATTTTGCTGTCATCCATTCTGAGGAAGTTCAAGATTACTTCATTGCAGAAGAGAGAAGATACCGGTTTACTGGCAGAGCTGGTTCTCAGACCAGAAGGCGGTGTCAAAGAATCTCTCACTCCAAGAGAGTAACTTCCTGACTGCGGATAAAAATATGTTCTTAAAGAAAAGTGTTTTCATACTAATAATTTTAGTATTAACTACGTACAAAAACATGCATTTCTTGCTTATGGGCTGTTTGCAGTAAAGTGAGCACTTGAGGGCTCTAGCTACTTTTACCTTTTAGCCGTTTTTTATCCATTAACAAACCTTTTTTAATAAATTTCGCCACATAAGTAATAAACATAGTGTGTATATTCCACCGCACTCGGAAGTTAACGTCTAAGGACAAAATAAAATATATTAATTGACTATTAATACGTACATGTATTAAGCAATTTGTTTCCATTATTTTTGTTATCTTTGAATTCAAGGTTTATACCATGTTTGAAAACTGTGATTTAAATGTTTTTATTTACTGATATGCCTTGAGTGTTTTTTTGACAGTTATACACCTGCTTCACATCAATTTCTGAAATAAATTTGGCTGCTATGGAACACGAATGAAGGTATGCATTTTCTGATCTGGTAGATGATCTGCTTCTGGAAGTTCCAATTTGAACCTTTCCTAAGCTGCCTCAGTAAAGCATGACTTTACATGATGGACACCTGTTAGTAAGATGGAAAATTGGATTGAAGTTCTTGTGCTGTCTCTCCGAATTTTTATAAAATAATTATCATTGAACACATTAAAATTATGTAGTTTCGCTTTGAAATTTTTATGTTACAGCATGTTCTTCATGAAGCAGGCAAATAAATCATACATTTCTTCATAAATGAATAAAATATATGTTTTGCAAATTCCTTAATGCAACTTGCAGATAGTAAAAAAACCAATTTATTAGCAAGAAGCAGATTTGTATAAGAACTTCCTGTTAATGCCATTGTTTGATACGATATTCAACACACATATTCAACTCGTTAACGCTCACCGCAGCATCAATTTCTGTAAAACTTCTTTTCATCTATGGTCTTAGGTTTTTCAATCAACCTCAGGCAAATTATTGCACATTTTCTGTACACCAAAGAAATCAAAGCTGCGAAAAATCTTCCCAGGAAGAAAATTCTATGCGGCATATTATAATTTGGTGTTAGTGACATAATTACTGGTGTCTTTCGAACCATTAATGAACATCAAATTCAACACGGGCAGAAAATGGATCATGATATATATTTACTAAATAAGTGTTGATAAAACTTTGCAGGATGGTGGTTAGCAGGCTGGTTTTGGATCCTGACAAAAATCTTTTGAAATGCTGCGATTCTTCTTCTAAAATAGGTATTTTGCAGGCAAAAAAAAAACCTATCAAGTTTTGATTGGTAATATTTTAACACTCAAGATAAAATTACAACTGGGGAGATTAGCAAGGCTTGGATGATACGTGAAATAAAATTAAGCAAACATGATCTATTCAGTGGTAAAATTGTTGTCTTTGAAAACAAGAGAAAAATAAATAAAATTGGTACTTTTTTGCGTATACGTAGTGTACATTTTAACAACAAAGGTAATAATTTTTAACTACTGACTTTTTAACTGAATTAATTTTCAGCATTTCATATGTTTTATACAAGGTTTTATTCTTATGTTATTTAAAATACTTATAAAACAAATTTATACACCTATGGAAAAACTGTCCTTTTTTTATGAATTAACCAGAATATACCTAATCAACAGAGCCACTGGAGGTCAGGAAGAAGAGATTAAAGGAGAATTTTCCATTATATTGGACTGCAGGTGATATATTAAAGTGAAATTTCTGACACTGACCATGTGCTAAGAACAAATTAATCCAGTATATTTGGTCTTAATGCTCTACATTGCAGAGCCATGATGTTGGTAGATTAAACATTTGTTAAAATGCAAGATATATTTATTTTAATTATGTTTCTTAATGGTTAATTGTGAAGAATATTTGTCTTTAATAACCCTGAGTGACTTTTGTGCTTAAATAAGAAAAAACTTGTAGTTGAATTGATGCTGGTTCTGTGAGTGAAAAAAAAAAACTGCCATGCACTCGGAGATTTTCTGATTATTAAAGTTCTAATAAATGGGAAGACTTTTTCCAAAGATATCTCNTTTCTTAATGGTTAATTGTGAAGAATGTTTGTCTTTAATAACCCTGAGTGAATTTTCTACTTAAATTTTAAAAAAACTTGTAGTTGAACTGATGCTGGTTATGTGAGTGAAAAGAAAACTGCCATGCACTCGGAGATTTTCTGATTATTAAAGTTCTAATAAATGGGAAGACTTTTTCCAAAGATATCTCTTGAATAAGAAAATCGTTAACCATTATACCAATTCGGGTTATTAGTACCCAAAGTGAGCAAGATAGTGTAAAGATGTTCACTAAAAAGGTATCCATTTTGGTTATCACTAAGTTGCATAGTTTGCTGCGACTGAAACCTTTAGCCTCGTTTTCTGGCCATAGTTATTAGGGTTTATGAAAATAATACAAGTTATAGAATTCACGATTGTTTCACCCAGCGTGTTTCTATAATACTTGTAACGATTAGTTATCATTTCTTCTGCTCATTTGTTCATTTTATCAAAAAATGCGTAAAATAAGAAAATAAATCTACCAGATACATTTCATGGATGAGCTACTAAAAATCCTATTTTTTTGGCATGACACCTGGATTGATATTTCGAGGTCTTTAGAACAAGCAAAAATGAATAAAAATGATGTTGATCTCTCCATGAAGAGCAGTGCTGCACTCTGATGGGTATTTGAACATGAAGACGTTCGTTCATTCAAGGAATTTTACAGAGTAAACAATGAGAAATACCAAAGCCCTGATCTACAAGGTAAACTCAGTGCTTGCCTGTTGTGCGAACAGATCTTCCCCAGTTCTAGTAAATTCCTCATGGAACTTTTAACCAATACGTGCGAATGCAACAGACACAATTAACCAACTTCAAAACTAGATTAATTTCCTAATTTTGCAACCGCTGCCTAGACTGCATTATATTAATCACACCAAACAACATCATCACAGCTTAGAGAAGAAATACTGTATAATGTATGTCAACAAATGATGTCGTGAGGAAGTAACTAGTAGGATTATAGCCAAGCTGATTCAAATAGTAGACCTCTTACAGAGACGTGCAATTATAATTGACTTTCAGATATTGACTTCGGTACATAAATGTGTGGTGCAAGCAAACGAGGAAACACACCTGCCGCTTTTTTAACACGCTGCTTGACTTACTGGAAATACTGTTATTCGCTCATTTAAGAAAGTTGACAAAGAGAAAACAGTTATCCACACATCCACCAGCCATACACCATATCAGAAATTCAAGGAATGATGTCGAAGTTAAAAATCTTTCATCCAATTGAACGACCTAAACGAGACACAGGAGATGCTAGAGGGGTAGTTCAGGAGAGTTTACTACGATAGATATGGAAATTTGTGAGAGAGTACATTTTCTAAACGCCAGATCAGCATAAAAAAGCTTCACAGAAAGTTAAGGAATGATTTGAAGAAAGGTAAACTTGTACTTGTTCATACTCATAACATCAGCAGTCTAGCAGACTTACGTCTCTATAAAGTAACTACCTCTCTTTCATGAAACGTACTTTGTATAACGAATAATCGAGAATAACTTCATCCATTTGATCGCCAAGTCGATAGTACAAATGCGCCATGAACCACAAATTAAGAACGGGACAAGAGTAAAGGGGTGCAAATGGTCGTAGTACTGATAACAACAGCAACTCCAAGAAGTACACGGTTGACTGCAGCTGCCCGAGGCTACCTCTGTGAAATATATTACGTATTGCTGGAGAACTGTTACGAGTAGTAGTGAGTTTTGTTGCTATGTTTAGTGTTCCCCTGGATGCCTGGATGGTGCAAGACTCCACTGCTCCATGATGCATCGTGTCACCTTGCGGGAGAGGCGCTGTAATGTTAACTCTATTTGGTCCACGAACTGAGCAACCAGGATGTCTGCAGGAGTTTCTTCTCAGTGTATGGTTATTGATGCCGACAGGTGCTTGAACCTCAAGAAATCATATTAATACTGAAATAATAGATTTGCCCTGGATATATAGTATAGTAAATGCCCGATTTTACTTTCCTACATTTTTCAACGGTGGCAATTTTACAACTTTTTGGAAACCATCAAAATATAAGGATTTAAAAAAATTTTGGCAAAAATTTAAGAAACTGCAACCAAATTTTATTTAAAAATAAATGCTTCTTAGCATGCAATAATAAAACATAGAGGTTGTGTTACTTAAGACAAATTGTTAAACCACAAACTGTAAAACCCAAAAATCTATCATTAAATTCACTAAAAAAACTCTTCCGGGCCGCACCCTGTGGCACACCTGGTAAGTTAGACCATGTGTACTACTCGTAACGACATAAAGAGCAGATTTTCCCGAACATTTCTCTTTGCCTTGCTAAACTTGAAGCTGTGCACATAGCAAGTGTGTTACCCAAACCTCATCTTACGATTACAGAATTTACGAGGTTAGAGATTTCGCTATCATTCTCAGGAACTGCCAAAAAGTTTTAAAAATTGAAGAAAGAATACAAAAATAATAAAAACGCTGGAAGTCAATATAAAAATCTACTTTAAAATATGTTAACTAGCAATAAAATATAAATGATGAAATATTATTGTTCCTGATTGGCAATGGAGAAAATCAGTAAGAATCTGTAGTTTAGAATGAGCTTCATCATAAAATGTAATATAAGAAATGAGGGGACACATCGCAGGTTGTTATTTCGTAGGCAGGCCTGTAGGTAAAACTTCATGAAGGGAGGTGTTTTAACTTAAATACAAAAAGTAGGTACATCTGGAAAACTAGTTACTGTATATATGTCACAACTGGATATATGGCAACTGGATATATGTTACAAATATTTTATTACATGATTATCAAGTTTCAAATAGATGCATGCTGCTGAAGGAAAGACTACTAATTAGTTTACTGCCTTGTGCATAGAGATGGTGAGCCCCTTGANAAGGGAGGTGTTTTAACTTAAATACAAAAAGTAGGTACATCTGGAAAACTAGTTACTGTATATATGTCACAACTGGATATATGGCAACTGGATATATGTTACAAATATTTTATTACATGATTATCAAGTTTCAAATAGATGCATGCTGCTGAAGGAAAGACTACTAATTAGTTTACTGCCTTGTGCATAGAGATGGTGAGCCCCTTGATACATGTGCCTGGGTCGGCTTTAACGCTCCCATGCATATAGGCCTCGGATAAGCAACATTCATGTTAACCAGTAGACTTACTCATAATCACTTTCAGATTTCTGTTACTTCTAAAGGCTGCTGTAAAATAGCATAGAGAGTTGTGTTTAATATTGAATTCAGATGATATTAGTTTTTTTTATAATTGTGACGCATTCTGCGTCCCNAGCATAGAGAGTTGTGTTTAATATTGAATTCAGATGATATTAGTTTTTTTTATAATTGTGACGCATTCTGCGTCCCTATATTTTATTCGTCAGAACACACGCTCTGGCGAAGCTCGCAGCAGGACGACCGCAATAAGGATTAAGGGTTTTGTGGACGTGCCCGCAGAGTGATGCCAGGAGCCTCGCAGCTGCAAAGGCGCGCTACCAAAGGTTTCTGCACGTGCAACTGTTCCTGCAC